>MU690660.1:0-20132 GCA_026770625.1 Nicotiana glauca
TCGACTTCTCAAAGTCTAATTGACCTAAAGGTTGGTCGGGTAAATAGGAATAAAATACAGGGGTAAAAGGGGAAGAGATAAATGGTATTCTGAAAATAATTTGAAAAGGTTAGGGGTATAAAAGGCAAAGCTGCCTGGTTCTTATGTAATTAGTTGAACAATAAGGGGTATCTTAGGTATACTTAAAGGGTAAATAGGTAGAAANAGCTAAATTATATATACTAAACTGAAAGTAATTGGAAAGAGTAGGGGTGGGAAATCTGAATATTAAGTTCAAATTTCCCTCCCATTTTTGCTCTATAAATAGGCCTTCTTAGGCCACAATTAGGAGGTTCCAGGGTTCAGAATTTGAGGGAGGTTCTTTAACACAATTAAGGATTTCTTTTCTAAAAGTTTTGGGGATTCCTTTTCAGAATTTAAGGGGTGGAGAAGTTTGGATAAGTCTGAAATACACAAAATTGGTTCTACTACTGTTTCATTGGTTTAAATTGCAATTCGAGTGAAAACTCTTGATTCCTCGTGTTTCGATCAGTTTTTTTGCATTATTTGGTTAAAGATGTTGGGTTTTCTACTGTGAATTCAAGTCTGTTGCTGTGATATATTGGTGTTACTGCTGTTATTACTGGGATTCATGTCTGTTGCTGATCTTCTTCTTCCTCACATCCTTAGAACTCGTCGAATTTTCTCTCAATTTGACCAGGTACACCTTTGACTTTCAAGGATGTAATTGAAGCTTTGAAGAAATAAAAATATGCCTTAGTATTTCTATTTTTAATTCTGTTCCTTTCGTAGCTATAAAATACTTAGATTTTTGTAATTCATTAGGAGTCTATTGTATATTATGGACTTGGATTGTGTAAACCATAAACTGAAATTAGTGATGATGTAGAATCGCTAGTTTAGACGTCAACACAGGATAATACTAAATAGGCTAGTTTAAAAATGATCACTTAGATTAAAGGTTCAAAACTAGCATAAATCTAATTGAGTACTTTTAAACTTCCATTTGTTTATGAAATTAAGAATTGAATACGAAATATTAGAGTACTTTTATTGTTTAAGTTTCTGAATCAGTAATTGTTAAATAAGAAAAGCATATAATGAATCTCGTTATAATTCTGATTTGTTTAAACTAGCTGTATAATTCACCTTTGAGTCTAAAACCTGATATGAAATATGACTCAAATATGCATGAAGTTCAGTGTTTAATCAAAATATGTCAACTGTACATCTAGTATAGCAATTCTAGGTTAACAAGTTAAAATTAGATAGATCCGAACCTGAGTGAACATATATCTCTTAATACAACTAGACTAATACAATTTGTTAGCTAAACGTTGATAGATGAATATAAATCGGAGTTAAATTTTAGTTGAAATCTGATACTGAAGTGGTAATGTTCATATAGTTAGTTTGATAAAATGATTAAATCTGCCTGGGATTTAGTTAATAATTTTGACAAGTCCAGGCAGAAGAAGCTGGATTCAACCGTGAAAGCTTCTAAGCCCGTGAGACTTGAGTTCATAATTATGGGCTGAGCTTTAATTAGCCTTGTGCCCTTCTGTGCACTCCTTTTAAATTAGTCCGAATTCCAGGCCCAAAACATATAGTGGCCTGGATGTGAATGAAATACACAATAAAACTATACTAATAGTTGTTTCAATTAAGGAAAAAACAGTAATAGAAAACATAGCACGATCTAGGTTTAACCTTTTAAAATACAATGAGACGAGCCTCGTTATAAGTTAAGATACGCGAGGCCCTCAAATAATTGTTATAATATTTTAGACTCGGAAGGACCGTTTAGCTAACTCCACGGTTTTTCCCAAAGTGATAAATAAATAGAGACCATAGGCACAATTTTAATATACATTCTCAAGTACGGGTGCACATTTATGTGACCCAAATCCTACTCTCGACGAAGTCGAAATGCGTCTAAAGCCACAGACGTACTGGTACAGTGTGGTTAAGGAATACATTTTTATGAAGTTGTAATTCCTTAAAATTGGAAAGCGGAACATTAATGCACATAATTAAAAGTATATAATCAGAATCAGATAGAAAATCAAATTCAACAGTTGAGCGACCGTGCTAGAACCACGGAATTCGGGAGTGCCTAACACCTTCTCCCGGGTTAACAAAATTCCTTATCCGGATTTCTAGTTCGCAGACTGTAACAGAGTCAAACTTTCCTCGGTTCGGGATTAAACCGGTGACTTGGAACACCATTATATTCTCAAGTGGCGACTCTGAAAAACTTAAATAACTAATCCCATTCCGACTATCCTTAAATTGGAAAAACTCCTCTACGCCCTCGCGGGTGAAGTAGTATATTATAAAAAGGAGGTGTGACACCACCAGGGGGTTGTTATGAGTGTGGAGAGTCAGGGAATATGTGGAGGCAGTGTCCTCATCGTCGTGGGGGTCCACCTCAACAGAGGAGTCAGCCATCGACTTCAGCACCATTTACTTCACTACTTACCCAGTCAGTTATGGGTAAATGACAGTCAGCGAGGGATCGCCCTAGAGGGGGGAATCGATCAGGTGGTGGTTAGGCCTATTTCTATACACTCTAGCTAGACCTGATACTATTACTTTAGATGCCATGATCACAGGTATTGTCTCATTTTTCCACATAGTTTCCTCTGTATTATTTGATCTTGGTTCCACTTTTTCATGTGTCACTATATTTTTCTCATTATTTGGTTATGCCTCGTGAGTCTCTTCTTTCATTTGTTCGTATATCTACTCTGGTGGGTGATACTATTATTATAGACCATGTATATCAGTCATGTGTGGTAACTAATGGGGCTTTGAAGACCTGAGTAGATCTTTTGTTGCTTTGTGTGATGGATGTTTATGTGATATTGGGCATGGATTTGTTATCTCTGTGTCGTGCTATCTTGGACTGTCATGCTAAGATAATGATTTAGCCATGCCAGGTTTGCTACGGATTGAGTGGTGAGGTTCAACGGATTTGGTTCCTAGTAGGGTGATTTCATTTTTTGAAGGCCCATCGAATGGTTAGGAAGGGTTGTCTTTCTTACTTGGCCTTCGTGAGGTATGTCAGTGCAAAGACTCCTACCGTTGATTTAGTCCTGATAGTGAGCGATTTTCTAGATATGTTTCTTGCAAGCCTATTGCACATGCCACTAGACATGGATATTGATTTTGGTATTGATTTGGTGTCGGACACTCATACCATTTCTATTCCACCGTACCATATGGCACAGATGAAGTTGAATGAGTTTAATGAGTAGCTTCAGGAACTCTTTGATAATGGTTTTATTCGGCCTAGTATGTTGCCTTGGGGTGCGCGTGTTCTATTTGTGAAGAAAGATGGCACAATGAGGATGTGCATTGATTACAGGCAATTGAACAATGTCACAATCAAGAACAAGTATCCCTTGCCTCGTATTGATGATTTATTTGACCAACTTCAGGGAGCGAGGGTGTTTTCCAAGATTGATCTTAGGTCGCGGTATCACTAATTGAAGATCAGGGACTCAGATATTCTTAAGACATCTTTCAAGACCCGATATGGTCATTATGAGTTTCTTCTGATGTCTTTTGGGCTGATCAATGCCCCAGCAACATTCATGCATTTGATGAACATCGTGTTTATTCTGTTGTACTCGTGTAGTCAGGAGAAGCACACTGAGCATTTAAGAGTTGTCTTGCAGCGGTTGAGGGAGGAGAAACTTTATGCAAAGTTCTCCAAGTATGAGTTTTGGCTCTGTTCGGTGGCTTTCTTAGGGTACGTGGTGTCCAATGAGGGTAATCAAGTTGATCCGAAGAAGATAGAGGCAATGTAGAGTTGGCCCAAATTGTCCTCAGCCACAACGATTCGTAGCTTTCTTGGGTTGGCAGGTTATTATCATCAGTTAGTTCAGGGATTTTCATCTATTGCATCACCCTTGACCAAATTGAATCAAAAGGTTGCTCCTTTCAGGTGGTCGGATGAGTGTGAGGCGAGCTTCCAGAAGCTTACGACTGCCTTGACCACAAATCTAGTGTTAATTTTCCCATCAACTTCAGGTTCATATACAGTATATTGTGATATTTCTAGAGTTGGTGTTGGGTATGTGTTGATGCAGAAGGGTAGAGTGATTGCTTATGCTTCTCATCGGTTAAATCCGCATGAGAAGAACTACCATGTTCACGATTTGGAGTTGGTTGCCATTTTTCACGCATTGAAGATTTGGAGGCATTATCTCTATGATGTGTCTTCTGAGGTGTTACTTATCATCGTAGCCTCCAACACTTTTTCAAGCAGAAGGATCTCAATTTGAGGTAGCGGAGATGGTTAGAGCTGCTAAAGGACTATGATATCACTATTTTGTACTATCTGGGAAGGCCAATGTAGTGGCCGATGCCTTGGCTTATATTCCTATTAGGGAGAGACCTCTTGAAGTTGATGTTCAGACCTTAGACAATCAGTTTTTGAGGTTGGATATTTTGGAGTCCAGTCAGATCTTAGATTTCTTGGTTTCTCGGTCTTCCCTATTTGATCGCATTAGAGAGAGCTAGTATGATGATCCTTATTTTCTTTTCCTCAAGGACAGAGTTCAGCACGACGATGCCAGAGATGTGACTATTGGTGATGATGGGGTATTGAGGATCCAGGGCCAGATATGTGTGCCCAACGTAGATGGGCTTCGGGAGTTGATTTTGGAGGAGGCCCATAGCTCGTAGTATTCCATCTGTCAGGGTGTCACAAAGATGTATCAGGATTTGAGATAGCACTACTGGTGAGAAGAATGAAGAAAGATATTCGGATATGTGGCTCAGTGCCTCAATTGTCAGCAGGTTATATATGAGCATTAGAGACCGGGTGGCCTGCTTCAGCAGATGGATATTCCAGAGTGCAAGTGGGAGCGGATCATCGTGGATTTCGTAGTTTGTCTCCCACAGACTTTGAGGAAGTTCAATGCTATTTGGGTGATTGTGGATCGACTGACCAAGTCTGCGCACTTCATTCTGTATGTACTACCTATTCTTCAGAGCGGTTAGCTGAGATTTATATCTGAGAGATGCCTGCATGGTGTCCTAGTTTCCATCATTTCAGATAGAGGCACTCAGTTACATCCCAGTTTGGAGAGCCATGCAGCGAGAGTTGGGTACTCAGGTTGAATTGAGCACAACTTTTCACCCTCATACTGATGAAAATTCTGAGCACATTATCTAGATATTGGAGGACATTTTGCATGCTTGTGTATTTGATTTGGGGGTTCATGGGATTAGTTTCTACTACTCGCGGAGTTTTCATATAACAAAGTTATCAATCGAGTATTCAGATGGCTCTATATGAGGCTTATATGAGATACGGTGTAGATCTTTAGTAGGTTGGTTTGAGCTGGGTGAGGATGGACTTTTGTGTACAGATTTGGTGCAGGATGGCTTGGACAAGGTGAAAGTGATTCAGGAGCGGCTTCGTACAGCGCAATTGAGACAAAAGAGTAATGCTGATAGGAAGGTTCATGATATGTCTAACATGGTTGGGGAGAAGGTTCTACTAAATGTTTCACCCATGAAGGGTGTTATAAGATATGGGAAGAAGGGTAAATTGAGTCCTCGGTTCATAGGGCCTTTTGAGTTGCTTCGGAGGATTGGGGAGATGGCTTATGAGCTTGCTTTACCACCTAGCTTGTTGAGTGTCCATCCAATATTTCATGTTTCTATACTTTGGAAGTATATTGGTGATACGTCTCATGTTTTGGATTTTAGCATGGTTCATTTAGACGGTGATTTGACTTACGATGTGGAGCCAGTGGCTATTTTGGAGCAGCAAGTTCGAAAGTTGATATTAAAGAATATAGTTTCAGTGAAAGTGCAGTGGAGAGGTCGGCCAATGGAAGAGGCTACTTAGGAGACCGAGCGGGAGATACGGAGAAGATATCCACACGTGTTTGAGGCTTTAGGTATATTTCTTGACTCGTTCGAGGGCGAACGTTTGTTTAAGAGGGGGAGGAAGTAACGATCCGACCGATTGTTTCATGAGTTACAACCCCGCTTCCTCCATTTCTGCTTTTTTATGCGTTGTTCAATTAGAAGATCACGAATGTTAATTATGATGGTTCGAATATCTTTGTTAGTTGATTTTTACTTAGAAGCGTGTTTGAAATGTAATTTGAAGGTTTGGGGTAGATTTAGGCTTGAATTGGCGAAATTAAAAATTTGGCGTTTTCCGATTGGTAGTGGAAATCTTGATATCGGGGTCAGAATTGAATTTCAAAAATTGGAGTAGGTCCATTATGTCATTTTTGATGTGTGTGCAAAGTTTTAGATCATTCGGATGCAATTTGATTGGTTTTGGCATCGTTTGTGCAATTCAGAAGTTTGGAAATCTTTAGGCTTGAATCCGAGGGGGATTTGGTGTTTTGATGTTGTTTTGAGTGTTCCGAAGGTTGTAATAAGTTTGAATGGTGATATGTGACTTGTTGGCATGTTTAGTAGAGGTCCTGAGTGCCTCAAGATGGGTTTGGGTGGTTGACGGAAAGTTTGGCTTTGAGTTGTTGCTGCTGAGTTTTGCTGTTTCTGTCATTTCCGCACCTGCAGATTGGGGACCACAGGTGCGAGGTCTCAAATGTGGTAGGAGACCAAAGATGCGGAGTTTTATCCATCAGGAGAAGAATTGCAGATGTGGTTATTTGGACGCATCTACGGCACCTTAGGTACAGTGATTGGGGCACAGATGAGGTCCCTGTCGTTTAAGTGGAAACCGCAGGTGCGGTTGGTTGGACCAAAAAGAGGTGGCGTGGGTGCAATATTAGGACTACAGATGCGGAAGTCCTGGGCAAAAAGTATATAAGTTCCCCTTCGCGAATTTCATTCATTCATCCACCATTTTTTGGCGATTTTGGAGCTCCAAGCCATGATTTTAAGAGGGAATCGAGGGCTTTCAGTGAGGTAAGCTACTTGAGCTTTGTATTTTGTGTTTGTGATGATTTTTCCACTACCTAATCATGAAATTATTGGGGAATTTGGGGTGAAGTTGAAGGATTAGGGCTTGAAATTGGAGAGTTTAAATTTGGGATTTGAAAGACCATTTGAGGTCCGATTTTGATGGTTTTGATATGTATAAACTCGGGAGTGAAAGGAGTTCCTAGATTCGTAATTCTTGTTGGATTCTGAGACATGGGCCCGGGGGCTGAGTTTTAGTCCAATTCAGGATTTTTGGTTTAATTTGATTATTTTGGTGTGGAATTCGTTCCTTTAGCGTATATTGATGATAATATACTAATTTTTGTTAGATTCGGGGCATTTGGAGGTCGAGTCGATAGGAAAAGGCATCACAGGTTAGAGTTTTGTCCGGTTGAGGTAAGTAATTACTATAAATATTGTCCTAAGGGTATGGAACCCTAGTATTCACATTTCTTCACTATTTTGAGTTGACACGCACGCTAGATGATGAGCATGAGGGCATGCAACATTGGTTATTGTGACTCGGTTCGTCCCGTAGAAACTATTAAGTTGCATATTTGTCTGAAAACTGCCTGATTCTATTGTATGTTAGAAAATATTACTATGTTTTAGCCTGAATGCCATATTTGGGCCTCGTGCCAAGTTGTTTAGACCCTTAGGGGCTTTTTGCTACTATTCCTCACTGTTTTGATTTGATATCCATAATTAGTCATGCTATGATTTACCGATTTCACAACTCATTCTTATTTACTATGTTTTGAAGTATAAAATGATATTTTGGGCTGACCACCCTATTTTACTGTTAGCCCGAGTGGCTTGAGAGGTTTATGACTGAGTTAGGCCGAGGGCATGTGTTGTGAGAATATCATGGGATTGGGCGGCGAAGGGCGGTTTATGATACATGTCTTATCCAAGGGGCGATTTATGATACATGTCTTACCCGAGGGGCGATTTATGATACATGTCTTATCCAAGGGGATATTTATGATCTTTTTAAATCATTTTTACTCTAAACGTCATTGAATCTCTATTAAAACTATTAGAAAGACATTTTTAAAAGGATTTTTACTGAAATTAGATTTTAACGAGATAATTTTATTTCTATACAGTTTTGGAAACATATTGTACTTAATAGAATGTTATGATGTGGATTTATGTGTTTTCTTACTGCTGAGTCTTTATTTACTTTTATTACTTACTGTGTTGGCGTACTCACATTACTCCCTGCACCTTGTGTGCAAATCCAGGAGTTGCGGGTCGTAATAGCAAGTGCTGATCCATGATCTGTCGCGGATACCCAAAGTCGGCAAGGTAGGTGCATGGCGATCGCAACCTTCCTCTTCTCCCTCTTATCTTTCTTTGACTGTTTTATTATTTTCTAGACTGTTCTCTTCTCCTTCCGAAATCGGGCTTATATTTCTTTCTGCACTTGTTGTTTAGATTCATGTTATGGGATTTTTTTAAATTAATAGATTAAAATGTCTTTTTATGAAATATTGGTTTGATTTGAGATTGTGTCGGCTGGCCTAGTTTCATGTTAGGCGCCATCACGACGGGGTTGATTTTGTGGTCGTGACACATATCTATGACAAACTGGAACAATGCCTGTGATAAGTGCGTCATATGACTCAACCTCGGGCCTGACTGGGAAAGCATAACATCGTTACTGGGCCACACCACTTTGAACTACATCTCTAGGACTGCCTATTGCTAGTTGGCCTCCACCTCTAGAGGCCTGACCTCCACCTCTAGCGGCCTGACCTCCACCTCTAACAGCCTAACCTCCAACTCTAGCTGTTTGACCCCTACCTCGAGCTGGTTGAGTAGATGGTGGAGCGGACGGTAGTGGAACCGTTGCCAAAACTATGGCACGAGAACTGTGATGTGGCGTGCCACCCAACAATCTCGGATAGGTCCTCCTGATATACCCAAAACGACCATACTCAAAACATCAATTCTGATGTTGTGGCTGCTGAAACTAAGAGTGACCCGAACAGGCCAGATAACCACAGTGATAACTCTGAATTGGAGGCACACTGATAGGAGCCGATGGTGCACTGTAGGCTAGCTGCCTAGAATAAGGCACATAAGGATCACGACTCCCTAAAGCACTATGGGAAGCCTGAAGTGCCGACTGAAATGGTCTAGGAGGATGACGCCTACCAAAAGTACCCCTGCCTTATGATAAGACACAACTAAAACCACCGAAATGATGAGGCCTCTTATTAGAACCCTGCCCTCTATCGCGTGCAAGAACCATCGATCTGCCTAGCAAAATTAGTAATAGTCTGGAAGGAACTCTCAGCCCTGGTCTCCTTGGCCATCTGTAGCCTGATAGGATGAATGAGTCCATTAATAAACCTCCTCACCCTCTCCCTATCAGTAGAAAACCGGATAACGGCATGACAAGCTAGATCCATAAATTGGGTCTTGTACTGAGTAACTCATATACTGCCATGCTAAAGACACTCTAACTGCCTTCGGTAATCCTCCATCGGTGTGATAGGGAGGATATTCTCTAGAAATAGTTGAGAGAATAGGTCCTAAGTAAGAGCAAGTGATCCATCTGATCTTGTCAACACATAATCTTTTCACAATCTCATGGCAAAACCCGTCATCTAAAACCAAGCAAAATTGACCCGATTGCTCTCTACTATGACCATGTTCTACAACACCTCATGGCAATGATCAAGATAATCCTGTGGGTGTTTAGAAGGTGCACCACTAAGGTGAACTGGGAAGAGCTTGGTAAACTTGTCCAATCTTAATAAGCCCTCAGAAGACATGGCAGGCCTATCATCAGCTTATGCCGCAACAACTGACTGAACTAAGCCTCAACTAGTGGGGAAGTTGATTTTTAATACTAGGGAGCCATCTACTATGGTGTGTGAGTATTTGGAGTCTTTTCTCCTCCTCCAGCATAAGAGACGACTAGTGCTATAGGAAATGTACCGAACTGGGCCACACTTTCTATAAGGCCCATTAAATGGACTAGAGCATCCTGCAGCACTAGGATGGTGATTAACCCCTCCGGCACGTGAGTTAGTCCAATAGGTACAGTTTGAGCTGGAACCTCCACATCAAAATCTACCTGAGGCTCCACTACTGGTGTGACCGCTCGAGCTCTTGGCTGAACTCTATCTTTGTCTTTGCCTCTGACGCGACCTCTGCATCGACCTATGCCCCTTGTAGGAGCTGCTTCTGGCAGCTGTCTAGCTGAAGATGTGGTGCATGTTCTCGGCATCTATGAGAGATAACGAATAGAAGAGTTCAATCATTAATGGTAGAATAAAATTGTACGATGGAGAAGAATAGAAGTGAAATTGTTCCTAGACTCCATAGCCTTTGGAGGATGTCTCTGTACCAATCCTCCAGACTTTATTAATCTTTCTCGTGACTCGCGAGACCTATGTAACCTAGCGCTCTGATATCAACTTGTCACGACCCGAAATTCTCATTTTCGGGACCGTGATGGAGCCTAACATTTCCCTTGCTAGGCTGTAACGAGCTGGCCCGTTGTTTTAAGAATTAACGCTCCGATCCTCTATTAACTACATTCCCCATGTTTTTTACTGATACTGTGAGTTTCCGGGATGATTTATTGGAGTTTCGAAGAATTTTGGTACACTTAGTCCCTAAAAGAGAGTTTAAATTTTAGAATTCAGACCGTAGTTAGAGCAGTGTGAAAACAACCTCAAAATGGAATTATGTTGATCACATTAGCTCCGCTGGGTGATTTCGGGTTTAGGAACATGTTCAGATTGTGTTTTGGAGGTCCGTAGCTTATTAAGGCTTGAAATGATGAAAGTTAAATTTTTGAAGTTTTCGGTTTGATAGTGAGATGTTGATATCAGGGTTGGAATGGAATTACGGAAGTTAGAGTAAGTCCATTGTGTAAATTGGGTTATCTGTTCAAACTTTCAGGTCATTCGGACGAGGTTTGATAGACTTTTTGATCAAAAGCGGAATTTGGAAGTTTTGGAAATCTTTAGGCTTGGATTGGAGAGTGATTTGTTGTTTAGCGTTCTTTGATGTGATTCGAGGGTTGGAATAAGTTTGTATGATATTTTAGGATTGGTTGGAATGCTTGGTTGAGGTCCCCGGGGCCTCGGGTGAGTTTTGGGTGCTTAACGAAAATTTTAGGATTGGCAGTAGATGCGGCCCAGGCACCGCATCTACGTAAAGGAGATCGCAGGTGCGGAAATTGTTGTTGAATGAATTGTCGTAGATGTGACTTTAGTTCCGTAGGTGCGGTTCCATGGCCGCAGAGCAGATTGCTCGGTAGTTATAAGACATTTTGCAAGTTTGAAATGAAAAGTTAAAAAATTGATTTAGAGCTCAGGTGAAGGCGATTTTGGGAGGATTTTGAAGAGGAAATCAGTGGGTAACGATTCCTAATCCCTTTCTAGTTGTATTCCTATAATCTAATCTTAGTTTTGTCATTTAATTTCAGATTTGGGATGAAAAATTTAGGAAAAGTGAAGAAAAGTTCTTAGGCCTAATTTTGGGGTTTTGATCTAGCTTTTGATGTCAGATTAGAATAATTTTGGTATAAATGAACTCATGAGAGTATGAGGATTCTTAATTTATAAATTTTACCCAATTCCGAGGCATGTGCCTGGGGGGCGTTTTGATCATTTTTCCTAACTTTGCGTATTAGCTTAGAATTAATTAGTTGAATTAGTTACTTGAAGTGTTATTTACATCATGCAATTACTTTGAATAGATTTGGGCCATTTAGAGTCGGATAGTCGTGGCAAGAACATGGTATAGACTTGATTGAGCTGGTTTGAGGTAAGTGGCTTGTCTAACGTTGTGTGGGGGATATTCCCCCTAGTATTTGGTATTGTTGTTATATGAATGTCGTGTACGTGAGGTGATGAGTGCGTACACGTGCTACTTGTTGGAAACCCATTTTTCATTAAGTAAATTAACTATGTTTTTGTCTTCTTGAACATTACTTATATTTAAACCTACAACGTAGTTTAGGGAAGCATGCTTAAGTGTATTAATTGTCCTATCTACTTAGGCTGTTTATGTGAACTGTGTGCAACATGTTAGAATAGAAATATTTGTTTCTTAGTATGTATGTGAATGAAATTATGGATTCTTTCCTTGATATTGTTGTGTTTTTATTTTTGGACTACGGATGAGTATTCCGGGAGATCCCCTGCACATATATTGACTTTGACTGTAGTTCAGGATACCAAGAGATCCACAACACATAGATACCAAGAGGTCCTCGGGATACTAAGAGATCACCAACACATATATTGAGGATACTAAGAGATCCTCGGGATACCAAGAGATCCCTAGCACATATATTGAGGATATTGAGAGATCCTCGAGTATTGGGGCTACGGGACAGGATCCCATGTCGATGTTTCTACGTACTGTGTGTATATTTGTCTCTGATTTCTTCTCATTTTCTGATATTGTTTTGATTATAGTATTGCACCTTACACTGTCTTACCTTGCTTTATATTTTATAATCTGTAGGAACCTGACCTTCCTCGTCACTACCGGAACAAGGTTAGGCATGGCCCTTACTGGGTACCGCAGTGGTGTACTCATGCCCTTTCCTGCACATGTTTTCCCGTGTTCATATCCAGGTACTTTGACTCAGCCATATCGTTAGCAAGGTGAGGTGACCTCTAGATACTTTGAGGTAAATCTGCCGCATTCGTAGATCGAGGAGTGCCTATCTACTCTCTTTTATTTATAGCCCTTTTGTACTTTTCTTTTGTTTAGATTCTCTGGAGTTAGAACACTGTAGTTATTCCACAACTTGTGATTTCATGAGATTGTGGGTTTTGGGAAATATAGTTTTAGTTTGAGAGTTTGTATTGTATATGCCAGGCGGGATCTTACATGTTTCATTTGTTATGTCTACAGTTTTGGCTAGTTTTATTCTGTTGTTTCTTTTTCCGCAAATTGTTAGTCTTGCCTAATCGTAGAGACTAGGTGCCGTCACGATTGTTCACGGAGGGTGAACTGGAGTCGTGACATAGGCAAGTCAACGTTAGAATAATTTATCCATTTTCAACAGTTAAAATTAAATAATAAAAAGAACTGAAATAACTGTAATAATTCGAAGTAAAGTGTGGAAGCTATATAAGCTAAAATATCTGATACAACCTTGGACCCAGTGTAACAAGTGCACGAGCTACTAGAATAGTACAAATAAGGGTTTGAATAAAACATAAAGTTGTCAGAAGGTAAATACAAAGCTAAATAAAATGAAAGGGGACTCTAGGAGCTGCGGACAACGAGCAGTTGTACCTCAAGTCTCCGCAAAGCTGGCCAATTCGAACACGCTAATAATCGCCGCTGGGATCGACTCCAAAATCTACACAAGAAGTGTAGAGTGTAGTATGAGTACAACCAACCCCATGTAATCTTAAGTGTCGATCCCAACCTCGATGAAGTAGTGGCGAGCCTAAGGTAGGTCACTTACACTACAACCTATAAGCAATATATAATAAAGATAGGAGAAGAAAATACATAGAAAATAATATAGTTAACTGAAAAAATAGCTAAATCCTCAAGGAGAACCAATACCGATCAGAATTACCAATCTTTAGAGTTTCATACGAAAAATACTGAGAACCACCACAGTACAAGTAAATAGAAACACATAGGTTGTTGCGATGCGCAACTCGATCTCACCGTACATCATAATCCTCCCTTATTCCATCGTAATAATATAAATAATGATAAATAAATAAATACATGTTGCGGTGCACATTTCGATCCCAACATATAACAAAATCAGTATCATAATTCACCCTTATCTCACCGTATCAATACAGTCTTATTTCACCTATTATGGCGTGCAACTCGATCCCACCATATCAGTACAAATTCACCCTTATTCCACTATATCAATCCACCCTTATTTCACCGGTTGCGGCGTGCAACCCGATCCCACCATATCAATATAATTATTTATTGAGTACAATTAAATCCATAATTCAAACCACAAGAACCTCTACAAATGATGAATATAAAGCAGAATAAAAATGGAAACCTTGCACTAACTTGGAAAGTCACCTATGTAATACTACACATCAAGACACGTCCGGTAAATGATAATTAGAAGGTGCAAGTGTAATGACCTGGCCGGTCGCTTTGAGAATTAATGCCCCGATCCCCTATTAATTGCTTCCCCGTTTCTATTTCTGCTATTGTGATTTGCCGGGATGATTCATTTTGAGTATCAGAGTATTTTGGATCACTTAGTACTTGAATGAGAGCTTAAGTCTTAGAATTTGGATCGTAGTTAGAACAATGTGAACATGGCTCCAGAATGGATTTCCATCGATTTTGTTCGCTCCGTTGGGTGATTTTGGGCTTAGGGGCATGTCTGGATTCTGTTTTTGTGGTTTGTAGCTCATTTAGGCTTGAAATGGCGAAAGTTTAATTTTTGGAGTTGCAGGCCGATAGTTGAATTTTTTATATTGGGGTCGGAATCTAATTTTGGAAGTTGGAGTAGGTCCGTAGTGTTGAATATGACCCTTGTGCAAAACCTGGGGTCAATCGGACGTGGTTTGGTTGGTTTCGGTATCAGTTGTAGAATTTTGAAGTTTTAAGTTCTTAAAGTTAGCATTGGAGGGTGATTTGTGATTTTAGCATTATTTACTGTGATTTGAGTGCTAGAATAATTTTATATGGTGTTTTAGGATTGGTTGGTATGTTCGGTTCAGGTCACGGGGGCTTCGGGTGTGAGGCCCCGTGAGAATTTCTACTCAAAACCCGAATTTCGTAGTGCCACATCAGGATCAGGTGTTAGAGATAGATAAAAATTCTTTGCGACGAACTTGCTGGCCGCGGTTCGGACCCTTTTCGACTGAGCTATGCACTAAAAATTCAAGAAATAATGTTTTCCATAAAAGTGCGATTTCGCGGTCGAGAATGCGGTCACAAATTAGCTATGCGAACCGCATAGTCGCCGCAAAAGTAAAATAGTGTATTAGTCAATTTGAGGTCATCTATGCGGTCAATTATGCGATCGCATAATCAATATGCGGGCCGTATAGTCATCGCATAATTTCCTTTTGATTATTGTGAGGGGCAGTTCTGCGGTGCATTATACCACCGCAGAACGGGTATACGGACCGCATTTCCGTCGCATACCCAAACAGTTTCTTTAGGTTTTTGGGAAGCATTATACGGTCCATTATGCGGGCCGCATGTCAACTTTGCAATCGCAGACCTGAGTTGGGGCTCCAGTTTTCTAAATTTTAAACCTGACCCCCTGTCATTATATCTTGTGCAATAGCTCATTTTGAGCCTATTTCCTGACACTTTTAGAGTGAGAGAGAGGGGACAATGCTTCCCATCAAAATTACTCCTTGAATCCTTGTTAAATCATTGAAGATAATCAAGTGAGGGACCTAAACTTTCATCACAGGAGTTAAGACTTCATCACCTCGGCTCTTATTTTTACACATAGCTACAAGGGGTCCTTAGTGAGGTAATTTATGGGGATAAGAGGGGATTGCATTGCATGCATGTGTTCTTGAAGAATATGGGAAACTATAAATAAAGTGGCATGGGTAATGGGCTAGTGTAATCTTGCATAAAAGAACCATAAGGCCTTAATGAACACTAAATGCTCGATAAAACGCTCAAGAGAGCCTAGATTATGATCGTTTCCTGATTATGAGTTAAATTGTGCTATATTGCTTATATAGATTGAAGTTCGAACATTCCGGAATGTTATAGGATTAAGGAAAGCTCGATTGAGGTATGTATGGCTAAAACTCCGCCTTTTAGAAATTGAGCTTTATCGGCGGTTGTATGAATACGATAAGATTAAAATTGAATTGTTGTATCGATTGTTATTTCACTTGAATTGGTGTTGCAACCTTATATGCGTGGGAAATGTGTCTCAATATTATTAGTATGCTACTCTCGATAACTTGAAAAGGTTCAAGGACTATGAATCATGAATTGAAATGCTTAGACCTTAAATTCAAATTGAAGCTGCATATGTTGTGCCATCTATGTGAAGTCTCCTCTATGCCTACAATTTTAATTGCTCTTGTGTGCTCTTATTATCCTAAATTACAAATCTAACATCGAAATTGGGAATGATGTGAAATGTGGCCTAGTACCAAATATATGACGTGATAGTCATGGCCCCATGTGCCTATGGAACGATATAGGTGAACCAAAGATTGAATTGAGATGATTAATGGAAAAGGGAAACACCTCGGTAAGGCGGCCTAGCCGATCGGGCCCAGATCAGACGCCATGCTGCACACATGGTGGTAATATGTTGATATTAAACCCGGATAAATAGGGAAGTGAGATTGTGATTGAAGTGTGTCGACTCCCCCCCGTTCCCCCCCCCCCTCTAAAACAAAGAAATCGGGTTTACGACATTATGGACAAAACTACTCTTATTCCCTTTTGAGGAATCGTGTTATGGAATTTGAAGAGTCGCCACCTAATGATTATATTACATTAGGACACTTCAAAGAAAAAGAAAAAGATTTGAAAGAAAACCAGAGTTTGGGTAAGGGCTTGAGATTATCTCGAGGGGAAGGTGTTAGGCATCCCTCAAGATCCATTTGTGTGGTTTCCGGCCATGCTTAAATGTGACTTTAAAGGAGTAGAAGAAAGCAAGTAAGGTTTATATATAATAGTTACAAATAAGTTTGAAATTTTGAAAAGAAAAGGGAAAAATAGACAGTCTTTAGAAAAGGAGTTGATGCAAAGAAACAAAAGCACTTAAGGAAAAGAAAAGAAAGGAGGTCCTAGGTTTAAATACAATATGGATCATATCAATGCAATACCCAGTAATCACTCCGCAAAAGAGGGGTCGCACGAGATATTAGCGCACCAGTCATCATATCCATATTCTACCCTTCCCACCCCTTTAAGGTATTTAAATGCTATTAGTCTCGTTACTTATTGCATGCTATTACCCGTCCCAACCTATCAGTCCCGGGGTATTAGGACTTCTAATCCTAAAGGCGAGGAAAGGGGTAGGGGCATATTTGGGGTTTAAAAGGACAAAATACTAGTAGCGACAACCAAAACAAATAGCAAATAATAGGGAGTTGACAAACAAGCATATAAGGCTCACGTAAGACCCCTTAAATCAGACAACACATGGTTTAGCATGCCTTGCACATACCGATTTGGTCTTTAAATTAAATTTAACGACGGGCAGACTAGTTTAACACATAGAGTTGGATAAAAAGTCTGCATTAGGCAACCCGGATCCAATTGTCAGAAATTGAGGTATTTTAAGCGAGTCATTTAGAAAAAGCACTGTTTTCAGAAAAGGACCTAATGCAGAAGAGTTTAAAACAGAAGATTGAAAATTGCAGAAGTTCAGAGATGAATTCGAGAATTAACAGACTGATTTGATTAGGACACAGGATAACTGTAAAAAGAGTTTTTACGAAAGGTGCAAATATTTAAAAAGAAAGAGTTGAAAATCTATTTTGAAAGATAGCTTCAAGAGATGGATAGAAATTCAGGCAGAAGGTTTAAAGGCATTGTTTTAGAAGAAAGATGCAAGTTTGAAAAAAAACTTGACATCATTACAAATTTATAAGAGTTTTAAAGCAGGCGGGTTTGGAAGAGTGGTACTGAAAACTTTTTTATTAAGACGTTTAAAGGCCAGTTAACAGGGTTGTTATTACTTAAACACAGATTAGGCGAGTTTAGACTCCTATAGGCATGATATCTGTATCTTGATTTTTTTAAAGACTTATTACTATTATTGAACTGGTAAAGGAATGAGTATTCGATTACCCTTCCGTTTGCCTGACGTTTATGCATTTCCTATAGGCATGATCTCTGTATGCAACTTGTTACATGGATATTAAGTCTTATAGGCAGGATTTCTAATGATTTGCAATATGGCTGAATATTAAATCTTATAGGCATGGTATCTAGATGATCGAGTTAAAATGTTGAAAACCTATAGACATGGTATCTAGGTGATTAAAAATATTAACCTATAGGCATGATATCTACCCTTTGTGCGATAAAGTAAACCCCTCCCATGCCCTTTACTAATATTCCCCGAGTTCTTTTTTAAATGATTATTACAGAACTAGAAGAAAGAAAGAAAACGATTAAAAATACATCACAACCTACAGCTAGATCCGAGCAGCCTAATTCAATCTTAATATCCAATAACATCACCAATCCGGATTGCAGATTTCCAAGGCCTTCTCTCACCCAAAGTGTTTCAAAGTTCCGAGGAGCCTCAAGGACTCCAGGTAGTGCTTACACTCTGGATAACAATTGTTGTAACAGAATAGTGCAGTGTGGAATTGCCAGCCCTCAGGCATCCAAGTTCAGAGGGAGCTTGAGGGTCCCATAGCATGGCTTACCAAAGGGGGGCAGAACTTAGAAACTAGGAATAAGTGCAAAGTGAGAGAGGAGTTAGGGAGCCATAGCAGAGGGTGGTCATACCCAGCCATGGGTATAGACTGGTGTCACACCTCCTTTTTACCGAAATTCTAATACACCCTGTGAAAGGTGTAATAAAGGAGTTTTTCCACTTAAAGGACAGTCGGAATGAGATTTATTATTATTTATTCAGAGTCGCCACTTCGGAGATTTATGGTGTCCCAAGTCACCTGTTGTATCCCGAACCGAGGAAAATATGACTCTGTTTACAGTCCGTGAACCAAAAATCCGAATAAGGAATTCTGTTGACCCGGGAGAAGGTGTTAGGCATTCCCGGATTCCGTGGTTCTAGCACGGTCGCTCAACTATTGTATTTGATTTTATCTGATTTTAGTACATGTTCTACTTTTATGTGCCTTTTATTAATCACCCACTTTTATTATATTTATTATTTATTTTTTAAAAATTACAACGTCGTGAAAATATATTTTGAACCACGTCGTACCAGTATGCCCGTGGCTTTTAACACATTTCGACTTCATTGAGATTTGGATTTGGGTAACATAAATGTGCACCCGTATTTAGGAAAGTAATATTATTAACAATCGCGCCTAAAGCATCTACTTGTTTATTAGTTTTGGGAAAGACCGTGAAATTCGCTAAACGGTCCTTCCAATTCTAAGTATTTTTATAGGCAATTATTGAGGGCCCCGTAGTTTTTTTGCTTTTGATCTGGCGAGGCTCGTCTCACTTTTAATTAAAAGGTAATCCTAAAGCAACTATAATTTCTATTTCTCAATAGTCTTTAACAAAATAAAAATCTTAATTGATTATCATTGTTTAAGAACTATTATATTTAGAGTTTACGAGTTCATACAAATTTATATCTTCAAATAGCTTGGGCCTTGAACACAACCATTTTAAAACTGGTGATCCAAATAATCACAGGGCAGGCCAGTCATAAGCTGGGGCCAAGGCCCAACTGGACACAGGACAAGATGTGATCTGGGCCGTTCATGAGGGCACTGAGGCCCTAAACTACCCGGAAATGGACTGGCCATCCTTGATTGTTAATTAGACACAGCCTCAATTCAAATTTGCACAAATAATCACTAAAACTATTAAAATTATTCAAAATGCTACTCTAACTACTGAAACACTGATTACTCAAATTCCAGTCTTAAACTCAAGTTAGTTTACATATTTAACTACTGTAAATTCCTTTTATTTACTGTCGAAAAACGAAACGAAATCTGCAGACTAAACTTGAAATGACAATGTGAACTAATGCATTTTTTTTAACAGAAGAAACACATGAATCTGCAGATGTTATTATGAGCAAATTTCACGTCCAATTTGTCTTTTTAACTATCAAATTATTAATCAATTCGCATTTAATCTAAAACACAATGCCTAATGCTTAATTTCCAGTTACTTCAAGTGTACCAAAATTTCAAGGCAGAGTAATTACTAATTCATACAAAATTAGCTTGAAATCTAATCCAGATCTACTGATTATTTCAGAAAAACTAATACTACATATATATTCTAAGTTCATAAAACTAATTCCTATATCTAACAATTACTTTTCTAATACTACAAGTTCTGAGTTCTGTTAAAGTCCTATTATAAATATAACACAATGAAAGTTCGAATATAACAATAGAACAGTCCAAAACATTATTACAATTGACTACTCCTAATGAATATATATTACTCTAATATAGATCTATATCTACTAAAATCTAATTACACATAAACGTATATGTTGCTAACAGATTTATAAGTATCAATTGGATTTGTTTTCATTGCCTATAGCTTGAAATACA
>MDKF010542249.1:0-15885 GCA_026770625.1 Nicotiana glauca
GTAGAAGTAATAATGACTGTGATTATCTAACTGTTATAAGTCATTGGATAGATGAGGAGTGGATAATGCAAAAATACATTATTTCTTATAGAATAATTAATTCACGTCATACAGGTAAGTTTATTGCTAACACTGTTGCAGATATTTATAGATATTTTTGCATTAGAGATAAAATAATGGCAATTTCTATGGATAATGCTTCTAGTAACACTAGTGATATAGGCATACTTACAACAATACTAAATCCTGCATTTAGTAATTGTTTTCATGTAAGATATATTTGTCATATTTACCATTTAATTGTCGGTGATGGTATGAAAATTTTAAATTTAGAAATTGAAAAGGTTAGAATGGCTCTTAATTGGCTTTTTTATTCAAACCGTAGAAGCAGACTTAGAGAATATTTTAAAAAATGTGATGAATATGATCTTAGAGAAAGAAATGTTCCTAAAGCTTGTCTGACTAGATGGAATTGTATGTACGAAAGTTTAGTAGTTGCATATGAATATAGAAACCCAATTAATGCAACGTTTAATGCTCGTGTTGGTGGTGAGGATGATGATGAAATGCTTACAACTCAAGATTGGACGAATGTTAAAATTCTTATAGATTTTTTAGCACATTTTCAAATTTCTACAAATGCATTTTCTAGGCAATATTATCCTACTATTTCAAACTATTTAGTTTATATTACAGCACTATGTGATTTGTTTGTTGAATTTTCGTAGGGTGGGAAAATTTATAAACTTGCTATAAATGCAATGAAAGAAAAGTTTTAAAAATATTTTTTCCCTATCCCCCCTATTTATGGTGTTGCTGCAATGTTAAATCCTACAATGAAATTAGGAGGTCCTCACTTTTGGTACTCAAATATTTATAAGGCTTTAGATCTTTCAAATGAGGAATTTGCTACACTTGCAGATGCAAAAGCCTCAATTAAAATTAATGCTCAAACAATTTATAATGCTTATCAACTTGCCTTAGATCATGCTAGGTCAAATATTCCAACCCCTACTTCGTCTAGTTCACAATCGTCTAAAAGAGCTGCGGGCCTAAAAACACTTAAATCTTGGACAGAGTTCAGGGGTTCTCAAGGTGATAATTTTGATGAAACTTCACATCTAAATGAGCTTCAAGTTTATTTGTCGCAGGGACTTGAAAAGGAGAATCCAGACGGCACCTTTGTTCTTTTGGAATGGTGGAAGGCAAGGGAAAAATATTTTCTGGTTCTTGCAAGGATGACTCGGGATATTTTAGCTATTCAAGCTTCAACAGTTGTATCAGAGAGCGCTTTCAATCAAGCAAGACTTCAAATAGGCGACCATAGAGCGTCTATGAGGGAGAGCTTGGAAAAATCAGTACTATTCAAAGATTGGATCCGCTCGAAAAGAAGAAACTTTGGACTTGCAGAAACACAACCGGAGATAGACGAAGCTTATGAAGAAATGATAGCGGAACTTGCGGAGGATGCTGCTTCGCCCGGAAGTGGTGATGAACAAGCTTCTTTTCCACCACCACCAACGGAACCTCCTCCGAACCTTGAAGGATTTATGAGATTTGTTAGAGATACAATGTAGATTCATGATATTTGTACTTTGGCACATCTTCTTTAGTTTTTTTTCTTTTAATGGTGGTATTAGTACCTTGTTGTGCTCATTCCATTGGAGAGAAGAAGACTAAGAAAGATATGTCATTTTTGGTAATAAAAATTGTAAGACATTCCGTTGAATATCTCTTTGCAATATTTTTTTTGTCTTTAACTTGCAATTCTTTATATGCTATAATATATATACATAACATACTATATATACTACAAGAAATTATATTTGTAAATATATATACATAACATATATATATATATATAGTATAGCATATATAGTATGTTATGTATATATATATACATAACATATATATATATATATAGTATAGCATATATAGTATGTTATGTATATATATATACATAACATATATATATATATATAGTATAGCATATATAGTATGTTATGTATATATATATACATAACATATATATATATATATAGTATAGCATATATAGTATGTTATGTATATATATATACATAACATATATATATATATATAGTATAGCATATATAGTATGTTATGTATATATATATACATAACATATATATATATATATAGTATAGCATATATAGTATGTTATGTATATATATATACATAACATATATATATATATATAGTATAGCATATATAGTATGTTATGTATATATATATACATAACATATATATATATATATAGTATAGCATATATAGTATGTTATGTATATATATATACATAACATATATATATATATATAGTATAGCATATATAGTATGTTATGTATATATATATACATAACATATATATATATATATAGTATAGCATATATAGTATGTTATGTATATATATATACATAACATATATATATATATATAGTATAGCATATATAGTATGTTATGTATATATATATACATAACATATATATATATATATAGTATAGCATATATAGTATGTTATGTATATATATATACATAACATATATATATATATATAGTATAGCATATATAGTATGTTATGTATATATATATACATAACATATATATATATATATAGTATAGCATATATAGTATGTTATGTATATATATATACATAACATATATATATATATATAGTATAGCATATATAGTATGTTATGTATATATATATACATAACATATATATATATATATAGTATAGCATATATAGTATGTTATGTATATATATATACATAACATATATATATATATATAGTATAGCATATATAGTATGTTATGTATATATATATACATAACATATATATATATATATAGTATAGCATATATAGTATGTTATGTATATATATATACATAACATATATATATATATATAGTATAGCATATATAGTATGTTATGTATATATATATACATAACATATATATATATATATAGTATAGCATATATAGTATGTTATGTATATATATATACATAACATATATATATATATATAGTATAGCATATATAGTATGTTATGTATATATATATACATAACATATATATATATATATAGTATAGCATATATAGTATGTTATGTATATATATATACATAACATATATATATATATATAGTATAGCATATATAGTATGTTATGTATATATATATACATAACATATATATATATATATAGTATAGCATATATAGTATGTTATGTATATATATATACATAACATATATATATATATATAGTATAGCATATATAGTATGTTATGTATATATATATACATAACATATATATATATATATAGTATAGCATATATAGTATGTTATGTATATATATATACATAACATATATATATATATATAGTATAGCATATATAGTATGTTATGTATATATATATACATAACATATATATATATATATAGTATAGCATATATAGTATGTTATGTATATATATATACATAACATATATATATATATATAGTATAGCATATATAGTATGTTATGTATATATATATACATAACATATATATATATATATAGTATAGCATATATAGTATGTTATGTATATATATATACATAACATATATATATATATATAGTATAGCATATATAGTATGTTATGTATATATATATACATAACATATATATATATATATAGTATAGCATATATAGTATGTTATGTATATATATATACATAACATATATATATATATATAGTATAGCATATATAGTATGTTATGTATATATATATACATAACATATATATATATATATAGTATAGCATATATAGTATGTTATGTATATATATATACATAACATATATATATATATATAGTATAGCATATATAGTATGTTATGTATATATATATACATAACATATATATATATATATAGTATAGCATATATAGTATGTTATGTATATATATATACATAACATATATATATATATATAGTATAGCATATATAGTATGTTATGTATATATATATACATAACATATATATATATATATATATATATATATATATATATGTATATATATATACATAACATAATATAGATAGTATAGTATACTATATATACTATATACTATATATATATAGATATATATACTAACATACTATATATACTACAAAACAAGATTTTTCAAAAGTAGGGCCCCACCTCCAATGACCATGAACGGTTGTATTGCACAAATAGCCTTTTTTTTTCAATTTACAAAATTAACCTTCTCTAAAACCATAAATACCCCCTCCCTCTTCTTCATTTCAGTACTCAATACTCATTTCTCAATCTAAATTTCTCTCAATTTCCAATTTTCAAGGCTTCAAGTCTCAATCTCAAATTTCAAGTTAAATCATGCCTCGTTCGGAAAGAGTGCGCTTATTTGTTTCGCAACACTTTGAAGTGCTTGAAGAAAATGAAGAAGGACAAATATTAAAGTGCAAGAACTATGGAAGAGTCTTAAATTTTTGTTCAGGGTATACCACATGCATTTTAAGGAGGCATATAAAGTATTGTCTTGAGCGTATTTATCCGGAAATTCGTCTTCAAGATTTTTCAACAATTTGTGTTATTTTAAAATTATTAGACATATTTATGCTTAATGTTTTACTTTGTTATTAATTTATTATGCATGCTAATTTAGTTTTACTATTGTTTTGTTATTTTACTTTTTCTTCAAGCACTTTAATAATTAGGTTTTTATATATATATATGGTTTACAAGAAATTGCCTTAAACAAAATTTTTTAAAAAAAATAGCCTGAAAATAAAAAAGCCCGTATGGGCCCGCAAACCCGGCCCATTTAGCCCGGACCATGTGGGCTTAGGCCCGTCATGGGCTGATTCCACCCGTTGAGCACACGAAGCTCGTGACCGCCAGAGACCAGGACCGCTAAGCCCAGGCCCGTTTAGCCCATTTAGGCCCGAGCCCGACCCAGAATACAGCACTATCGAGGAGGAAGAAATAAAACTTTTCGAAGAAGCATAGATAAAGTATACAGAGGTATACATAAACTTACTGGATGATCGCACTCAATCAAAATGGTTACATCAAAATAATGTCGTAGCTTCTACTAAAACAATAAAAGGAGGAAGATAATTAAAACTAATAAACTAAGTTAACTCTATTATTTTGTCGAGTACTATCCAAATTAACAATTTGTGCCAACAGCCAAAGTCTCTTGTCATTTGAGATACTTATCAATTGTCATAGTAGATTGAATTACATACTTTTTAGTTGTCGTTAAGTGGAATGCTGATAAATTTTTGGTTTTCCTGGCTTCAAACATTGTCTAATTGGATTGTGTTGGTCTATGGCCAGTTGCATTGCCATGATGCATTATTGTCTAATAGAACAATTAAATGCCTTTGATTAGGTAGATTGATGGAAATGTAGGATTAGGCCTATCTTATGTAAGTCTGCTTATTAACACCAATTTCGCGTGTCTATGGAATTTTGTTTCCTCATCAACCCTTCCTTCTAATCCCTGGTCCACTATTTTTGCCACCTAATTATTCGTGAATAGGAGTGGCAAACGGGCGGGTCAGATCGGATATGGTTTGGGTCGAAAACGGGTAATGAAAAAAACGGATCAATTATTCGACCCGATCCATATTTAATACGGATAAAAAACGGGTTAACCGGTGGATAATATTATCCATGACTTCATGTATATGATCACTTTTGGAAGAATTTTTAGTCTCCCTAAGTTGAGGAATCCCTAATTTGAGGCTTTACAAATGTAAAAGTTAGACCCATTGGTTATCAATTGGTTACTCATTGGTTATTCATTTTCTAAATGGATAATATGGTTCTTATATATATTTGACCCGTTTTTAAAAAGTTCATTATCCAACTAATTTTTTAATAAATAATATGAGTGGTTAACTATTTTCTTTGAACCACTTGCCATCCCTCTTCGTGAATACTCCAATCATTGTGATAACACTTTTAGATCTAATTTCTGCAAGAATCAATTCCCGTACCACATCATTGTATCAGTAAAACGAATATGGCACGTAGTAAATAGGATTAACTCTTTGTATGGGGTCAAATTTGGCCCTCAACGTATCTACGCTGAAGGATACGCCTAGTGAGCATACGTCAACTAAAGCAAGGGCACGATTTGGGCGTGGGGACAAAGGCAACGCCAGTTAAAACTCACCGTCCTCGCTAGGGGGACGTTGACTACTTTTTGTACTTTTATGATTGTTTCGAGGAAGGCCTCCTGTTATATAAAGGAGACCTTCTCAATGTAAAGGGGTATTATTATTATTCTCGGATAATACAACTCTCTTATTTTCTCTTACTCTCTCTCTATCTCTACATCTAACGAACACTCATTCTCGAGTTCATCTTATAAGATCTACTACAATAATTTCATCTCTTTTGTCTCTAGGTTTTATTATATTTGATTACGATTTACCCTCATTTATTTTTGATTGTTTTTAAGCTTACAAAGTAGATTGATAACTTTTGAGCCAAACAATTTGGCGCCGTCTATGGGGAATTCGAGAATCAAAATCATAGTATCCACCTAGAGAACAACCAACTACCATTCTCTACACCGCACAAAAAGATGGCCGAAAATAACACCAGATCGAAAGCAATAGTGGGTGTTGCAGCCAATCTCCTTGGTCCTCTCAACGAGGCCAGTGACGAGGGTATCTTGAATGCAACCCCTAGCACCACACCAGGTACAGAGATCTCACCTTCTCCATCTGAAGATCTGATAATCTTAAATGAAAAAGGAGCTTCCACATCTGCGGCTAAGGAAGCACCCTCGGTGGTCAAGAAGCTACTGGAAGAATGGCTAACAAGTACTCTAAGTGGCTTGGTTGAGAAGTCACCGCAAAGTAATGTCAGGTGTATGGCAACGGTAAGCATCACTGCTGCCATAGGTGAACCTGAAGTTGTACGAGCCGATAACAGACCCATCGAAGCATAGGCCAACGACGACACGCTAACAGCCATCCTAAAGAAGATGGAAGAAATGGAGAATGAAAACAAGGCGCTTCGCTACCAAATGACAGAGCATCAGGAGAGGGTGGACAAGATCCCTGGTGCTCCTAAGTTGCTACCAAAATGCGACGTGGGAAGATTCGTCGAACAACCATATACCGAAGAAGCTACCCCTCACTCTATCCCAAAAACCTTTAAGATGCCGCCCTACTTGAGGGTATACAACGGAACAACAGATCCCGAGGATCATTTGATCCACTATGTCACTGTTGTGAAGGGTAATGACCTATCAAAAGAGCAGGTACCATTGGTGCTGCTGAAGAAGTTTGGTGAGACATTGACGGGAGGGGCCCTAACGTGGTACTCTCAACTACCAGCTAAGGAAATATCAATGTTCGAGGAAATGGTGGATAAGTTCGTCACCGCCCATGCAGGAGCAAAGAAAGCGGAAGCAAGGGTCAACGATATCTTCGCCATCAGGCAAACCGCAGGGGAAGGACTCAGGGACTTCCTAGCCAGGTTCAACAGGGTATTGATGAGTCTGCCAAACGTATCGGAAGGTATGGAAGTCGCCGCTTTCCATAACGGGCTAAACAGGGACGGTTCGAGGGCAACTAAGAAACTACTAAGCCGTCTCATGAAATATCCCCTACCACATGGGAGGAAATCCACAACGCCTATTGCGCTGAGGTACGAGCGGACAAGGATGATCTTAATGGGCCGACCCAACGGTTAACAGCGATACACTTAAAGACAAAGAGGGATCGACGCAATGACAGACGGCGAGAACAAATCCCACGCTCCAACAACGACCGGCACCAGCCATACACTAGATCCTCCCATCCACCACCAAGGCATACAGATGCTCTACAGCGATACGTCGCCCCACTCCGAAACGAAAGAGGTACACCTCCTTTATTATCTGCCCATAACTTTTGTGTGTCTCCTTCAGAAATATACGCACTGGAGAAGCTGGGCACCAAGGTGCAGTGGCCGTAAAAGATGAAATCAGACCCCGCTACAAGGAAATCAAATGTCCTATGCGAGTTTCATCAGGAACGGGGGCACAAAACTGAGGACTGCATAGGCCTACGGCAAGAGGTGGTCAAGATGCTGAACCAGGGATACCTGAGGGAATTGATCAGTGACAAAGGAAAAATAAACTTAGCGCACGGATGGGAACAACCCCAAGGGCCGCCAAAGCCGCCCTCGCCAGCACGCACGATAAACATGATCGTCGGAGGCGGCGACGACTCAGCAATCAACTACGTCAAGTTCTCTACCACGCACAAACTAAAACGGGCCATCGCCCATGAACGGTATGACGACTTCGAAGATAGTATCACCTTCGATAAGTCCGATACCGACGGTTTGTCTTTACCTCATTATGATGCTTTAGTTATCACTTTACGTATCACCGATACGGATGTTAAAATAATCATAATTGACGACGGAAGTGGCGTCTGTATTATCAACCTGAGGGTCATCGCACAAATGGGACTCGAGGGTGAGGTGATACCGCATTGCATAACACTAACTGGGTTTAACAATGCAGTGGAACGGACATCCGGAGAAATATCACTGCCCGTTTTAGCATGAGGGGTCACGCTGGAAACAACTTTCCACGTAATAAACCAGGAAACGGCCTACAACGTCATCATAGGACGCCCATGGATACATGCCATACGAGCGGTCCCTTCAAGTTTTTACCAAGTGATCAAATTCCCCACCCGTGTGGGGGATTCAGCATTCGAGGCGAGCTGCGCACTGCACTGGAATGCTACAAAATAGCTCAAGATTGCACCCACACCAAACAGCTAAAAGGGGCGAGTGCAGAAGTATAGCAATCAGCCGTGTCGGGGACTAAAGTCAACCCAAAAACGGACGTCATCAGGGACCCCGACGTCGTGGAAGCCTGTAAAGCAACGGTCGAAGACCTCGACCCAGTCCAATTGGATGACACCGACCTCACAAAGAAAGCCTACATTGGGCGTGGCCTCACCAACCCGAGTAAGTATCGTGAACTCCTAACTAACCATGCAGATTTATTTGCTTTTTCCCATTCACATATGCCGGGAATCCCGCGAGACATCGCCACCCACAAGTTGAACGTCGATCAACTACATCCGCCCGTGTGCCAGATGAGATGGAAATTCAACGCTGCTATCAATGAAGCGGTCAGCGAGGAGGTAGACAAACTACTGGCCAACGGTTCCATCAAAGAATCGAAGTACCCCCAGTGGGTCGCCAATGTCGTCATGGTCAAAAAGAAAAATGGGAAGTGGAGAATGTGTGTGGATTTCACTGATCTGAACAAGGCATGCCCGAAGGATTCATTCCCACTACCCCACATCGACCAATTGATCGACGCTACTGCGGGACACGAATTGTTGAGCATCTTAGATGCCTATTCCGGCTACAATCAAATCATGATGGCCGAGGAGGACCGGGAGAAAACAACTTTCATCACCCACCAAGGGACATACTGCTACAAGGTAATGCCCTTCGGGATAAAAAATACGGGGGCTACGTTCCAGAGACTGGTCACCAGGATGTTCAAAGAATAGCTCGGTAAGACCATGGAGGTCTATATTGACGATATGCTGGAGAAGTAGACAAAGAAAGAAGACCACATCGACCATCCGAAAGACGCCTTCGAAATACTGAGAAGCTACGGGATGAAACTGAACCTCGAAAAATGTGCCTTCGGCGTGACCTCGGGAAAGTTCTTAGGATTTCTCGTGTCTCAACGAGGCATCGAGGTCAACCCAGATTAGATAAAGGCGATAGATGCAATACCTGAGATTCTTAACAGCAAAAAACAGGTACAAAACTTGACGGGGCGAATAGCCGCCCTATCCAGATTCATCTCACGGTCCTCCGACAAGTGCCATAAATTTTTCAATGTGTTGAGAAAGGACAACGGATTACAGTGGAATAAGGAATGCGTCGAAGCCTTTAGAAAATTGAAAGCATACCTATCTTCGCCACCACTACTGGCCAAAGCGAGTCCAGGAGAGCCTCTACTGGTATATCTGGCCGTCTCCGAGGTCGCCGTCAACGCAGTCTTGGTCCGCAAAAATGAAGGTACGCAATCTCCTATTTACTATATTAGCAAAACCTTAGTGGATGCCGAAACACGGTATCCACACCTTGAAAAATTATCCCTGGCATTGGTCGTAGCTTCACGAAAGCTTCGACCCTATTTTCAATGCCACCTCATAAAAGTAGTAATGACCTTCCCCTTGAGGAGTGTCCTACATAAGCCTGAGTTATCAGGCAGACTCGCCAGATGGGCTATAAATCTTAGTGATAATGACATCTCGTATCACCCGAGAACCGCCATTAAGTCACAAGTACTTGCCGACTTTATAGCCGATTTTAGCGCAAAAATAGTGTCAGAGGCGGAACTGGAGGCATGTCATACCCCCTCCAACACCGACTTATGGACTCTGTACACTGACGACGCTGCTAATGCCTCGGGATCAGGAATAGGACTCGTTCTTGAGGTCCCCACGGGCGAAATAATTTGCCAGTCCGTGCGGTGCCCCGAAATGACTAACAACGAGGCTGAGTATGAGTTCGTTATTGCAGGTATGAAACTAGCCATCAAATATGGGGCTCGATAACTCGTTCTCCACTGCGACTCCCAACTCGTAGTGAACCAGGTCACCGGGACTTACTAAATCAAGGAGCAGAGATTGCAAAAATATCAGTCAGAGATCCACAGATTAATGACTGAGTTCGACGAGTGCCGCCTCGAAAAAATTCCAAGGGCACGGAACGTTGAAGCAGATGGTTTGGGAAAATTGGCCGCAGCCAGTAAAAACTTCAACAAAGAAAGTGTGGTTTCCCTTCTCCATTCAGCCATTGATCACACTGAGGTACTCTCTTTAAATTTGACTTGGGACTGGCGCAACGAATTTGTATCCTATCTGCAGGATGGTACACTCCCACTCGACAAAAAAGAAGCAAAGAAGCTCCGCGTACAGGCCACCAGGTATTGCCTGATAAACCATGAGCTCTACAAAAGGACGTTTGGCAGACCTCTAGCCAAGTGCCTAGGGCCGCACCAAATGAGACCAGTACTCGAAGAAGTACACGAGGCCACTGCGGAGCCCATACAGGCAACTGCGCCCTCGTACACTGCATAATACGAGTCGGTTATTATTGGCCCACCATGAAGAAAGAGGTAGCAGAATACGTTCGCCGATGCGAACAATGTCAAAAGTATGCCCTCATGATACACCAACCAGTAGAGCCCCTCAACTCAGTCACTTCCCCATGGCCGTTCATCAAATGGGGAATGGATATAGTCGGTCCCCTACCAGTAGGACGAGGAAAGGTACGATTTCTATTAGTTTTAACTGACTACTTCTCCAAGTGGGTGGAAGTAGGTGCGTACGCCCAAATACGCGAAAAGGAAGTCATTGCCTTCATATAGAAGAATATCATCTACCGTTTCGGTATCCCCAAAGAAATCAGTTGCGACAACGGATGACAGTTCGTCGGCCAGAAGATGACGAAATTCTTTGACAAATGGCATATTAAGCTAATACTCTCCACGCCATATCACCCCGCCGCCAACGGCCAAGGAGAGTCTTCTAACAAAACAATACTGAACATACTGAAAAAGAAACTCGAGGAAGCCAAAGGGCTATGGCTCGAGCTACTACCGGAAGTATTGTGGGCACACCGAACCACAACAAAATCTTGCACAGGAGAAACACCATACTCACTGGTCTACGAAACTGACGCAGTCATACCAGTCGAAGTCGGCGAACCAAGCTTGAGGTATTCACATACCAGCGGAACAGAGAACAACGTAAATAGGCTTCAAGACCTCGACGAGGCCGAGGAAAGAAGAGAAATGGCCCACATAAGAATGGTGGCTTAGAAACAACAAGTCGAAAGACACTACAACAAAAGAGCCAAAGTAAGACCACTCAAGGTGGGAGACTACGTCCTTAAAGCAAAAAACATTAGCATCAAAAGACCTAAGCGAAGGAAAACTCGGCACTAACTGGGACGGATCCTACAAAATCATAGCAATAGCAGGTAAAGGAGCATTCCAATTAGAAACAATGGAAGGAAGAACTCTCCAAAATAATTGGAACGTCGCCCACCACAAGTATTTCCATTTCTAAAAGGCATCTCCTGAGTCGCACTCTTTTGCCCTTACCCAAGTTTTGTCCCAATTGCGTTTTCTCAGGGAGGTTTTAAAAGAGGCGGCAGAGGGGACACCTGGAGATATTTGAGGAACAAGTTTTTCATACCAGCCACTCTATGCGCTCTTCTGGCTGACATGACAAAGGGGCTGGACTAGCATGATCTCCAATGTATGAATGGCTAAGGCCATCTCCAACGTATAAACGGCTAAGGCCATCTCTAATGTATGAATGGCTAAGGCCATCTCCAATGCATGAACGACTAAGGCCATCTCGAACGTATGAACGGCTAAGGCCATCTCCAATGTATGAACGGCTAAAGCCATCTCCAATGTATGAACGACTAAGGCCATCTCCAATGTATGAACGACTAAGTTCATCTCCAATGTATGAACGGCTAAGGACATCTCCAATGTATGAAAGGCTAAGGCCATCTCCAATGTATGAATGGCTAAGGCCATTTCCGATGTATGAACGGCTAAGGCCATTTCCAACGTATGAACGGCTAAGGCCATCTCCAGCCTATGAACGGCTAAGGCCATCTCCAATGTATGAACGGCTATGTCCATCTCTGACGTGTAAATGGCTAAGGCCATCATCGTCAATAAGTCAACCCAGATCGACTACGACACAAGAGTAACTCGACGACAATCGAAGTTACGTACATGGCTAAGGCCATCATCATCAATAAGTCAACCCATCTTGACTATGACAAAAGAGTAACTCGACGACAGTCGAAGTTACGTACATGGCTAAGGCCATCTCCGACGTGTATTGGGCTAAGGCCATCATCGTCAATATGTCGACTCAACTCAACTACGACAAAAGAGTAACTCGACGACAATCGAAGTTACGTACATGGCTAAGGCCATCTCCGACGTGTAAATGGCTAAGGCCATCGTCGTCGATAAGTCAACCCAGCTCGACTATGACAAAAGAGTAACTCGACGATAGTCGAAGTTACGTACATGGCTAAGGCCATCTCCGTCGTGTAAATGGCTAAGGCCATCATCGTCGATAAGTTGACCCAGCTCGACTACGATAAAAGAGTAACTCAACGACAGTCGAAGTTACGTACATGGCTAAGGCCATCTCCAATGTGTGAATGGCTAAGGCCATCGTCATTAATAAGTCGACCCAGCTCGACTACGACAAACGAGTAATTCAACGACAGTCGAAGTTACGTACCTGGCTAAGACCATCGACAATATTATGGCTAAGGCCGTCGTCGCCAACTGCCGCCAACTCTGTTTGACTACGGCAAAATGCACATAAATAATAGGTAAAGTGACGCCATTATTAGCTAAAGCCGCAACTATTTAGCATCGAAGCTGCCTCCTATCGGTGGATAACACAAACAACGTTCGAGAAGCACGCTAACAATCCTACAAGTAAGAGAGCATCTGCCCTGCGGAGACGAGATACCGAAAATAAAAGATACAAAAGGAAAGGAATAACAACAAAAGTACAACTTTCATTATCATCCAAAAATGCATGTACAAAAGGACCCATTTACACTTCAAAATACAACAAAACAAAAATGTATACAAGTCTTAAGGGGCTCTGCCATTCTATTCGCCGTCCCCCGCCTAGCCGTCATCTCGTCCGTTGCCGTTACCAGGTTGATAAGTTGCAGAGATCCAGGACCCGGATCCTAGACGGTTAACATCTTTGGAATTATAGCCCACCCGGTCTGGGGAGTCGGAACTATACCTACAGGCTTCGCGAGCGACGCGAGCTACGCGCCGTTGCTCCTGAACCTCCGCCTCAGTAGCCCAACCCACAGCTAAGAACTCCTCAAGCACGACCAGTCTAGCCTCGGCATACACCCACATCTCATGCACCTCATGATGCACATCCTCATCGGACCTTGGCGTAGTAGTCCGCTTAAGAGCTTCAACCTCAGCCGCCCTGGTATCGAGCTCGGCGGTCAAGGCAGTGACCTTGGCTCGTAAATCAGCAGCTTCCGCCGCTACCCCACGGCCAACCTCCAATTCCTCTTCCTTTGACTGGAGAAGAGTCTCCAGCTCGATGTTCCGAGCCAAAGCGGCCATCAGCTGCTCATCAACCTGCTCCAGCTCGACCACCCTCTGTTTCAGTTGGGGCTCCGACTGCTCAAGGCCCTCACGGAAAACCCAAAATTCTGGGTCCTGCTTGAGTAGGTCTGCCAGCGCCTGATGCTTGGCACGACACCGCTGATACTTCTTTGCCACCTTATTAAAGGTGGCCGCCTTTCTTTGCACTCGCCACCTCCTCTCTACCTCCAAAATGAGAGTCTAAAAGGAGAAAAAAAAAAAGGAAAGGCAAGTCAGTGTGCATCAAAGTTAGCCTTACGACACATAAATAAAACTAAAAACTACTTGCAAGCCCGCGCCAGCGACCCTCCGGGATAGATCCCCGTCACTAACACCTTTCAGAGTTTCACGCTCAGCGGCCGCACATAACAGGGTCATATCCGTTGCGGCCTGCTTGCTGTATTGCACCAGGTTATACCCTCCTGGGATCAGAATTCGGTGGTTGGATATACCTGCCGTCATCCCCACACGGGCCGGACCCCTCGTTAACATATCTGCATCCACATGGGCAACCTTAGGGTCCACCCTCTCGGCACCGTCGCCCATTTTTCCAACAGCAGCCGACGAACCACTCTCCAAAATACGGGCTGGGCTAGCATCGGGAACTGCCCTCCTTTGGGGAGCCGACCTCCCAGAACAGATGGCATCGGCCATAAAAACTGGCCTCGACCCCTAACGGGGCTCACTCGCCCTCTCGTCCTCTATGGCTTTCCCCTTGCCCATTATTAACCGCTGTCTTTTTCTATCTGGTGGCTCCTTACCTTCAGAAGTCTCCTCCACAGGCCGCGGGCATGGCATTGAAGGAGTCGCTTGACTTGCGGGCGTCGCCACAGTAGCAACCTTTTGTTGAGGAACCCCGGGGGTGCCATCACTGGACAAGCCGCAGGGTATGTCTCCACCCTCAGAGTCAGTCCCCACCCTAGGTGAGGTAACGACATTTTTCTTCCTCTTAGGGGTGCTCCGACCTGCCAACACGAGTAAGTCAGGTAACAAAACCTAAGGGAACCTCCAAACCTAAGCCAAAGAATCACCTAATGGGCCGTATCGTTCACGAAATGCAGCCCAGGTACGACATTCCTCCGCATAAGGTATCATTCTTTCCACCCACAATTTAATATTGTCAATGAACTGGGGTGGAGAAGCCCTCACTACAAAAAAGAGTAAAGAAAGAAATCACAGTGGCTTTATGGTCAAGGTCGCAAGCTGTCATGAATTCTACAAATAAAGGTACTTACGTTCTGGGTTCCATCTTTCCTGGAACCCTTCAGGGTTAGACACTAGGTGCTCCCTTCTGATGTAGAAGTACTTACGCCAAAAGCAGCGGTTGGTCTGGTCGTTAGCTCTAACGACCAAGCCCTTCGTGCCACGGCTTTTCAACTGCAGCATGGTGCCCCTCAGGTAACCAGGGCTGAATAACTGTAAAAGGTGGTGAACTGAGAGGCTTCACTCAGCCTTGGCCGCATATGTGGTCAGAATCATGCACACCTTCAAGGTGTAAGGAGTAAGTTGAGTCAGACACACATTGAAAAAGCGGAAAAGTTCCTCTGTTAGCGGGTGTCACACCTCTTTTCGGCTCGCCCCCACCCCGAGGGGCAAAAGCGGGCGAACGGGGAGTTTTTCCAATTAAAGTGACAATATTCGA
>MU690665.1:20007-49421 GCA_026770625.1 Nicotiana glauca
CCTGACCAATTTATATCACACAGTGCCATTGTTACCACTATTCCAAGTATATATTACAGTGTCATTGTTACCACTGTTTCAAGTATAACAAACAGTGTCATTGTTACCACTGTTTCAAGTATAACATACTGTGTCATTGTTACCACTGTTTCAAGTATAACATACAGTGTCATTGTTACCACTGTTTCACGTCACTTTATAATCAATCCAGAAAATAATATAGTAAGCCCCTTGGGCATTTACAAAATAGAAGTATCGAGCCCGAAATACATTTAAAATGTCATTTAAGTTTTCAAAACTTAGAAGCATGGCTGAGTTTGCAAAAACAGTATTTAAAATCTTGGACTGAAATCAAATGATATGCAAGATATGTTAAAATAGTAATATCAATCCCCGAAGGATTCACATAGTTGGCATGAAGCCCAAACATGGCAATCAGCCCAAATTATGATAGCATCCAGTAGTTTTTAAGTCAATCACGTAGTAAAATCAACAACCGGGACGTACCAAATCACAATCCCTAACGGTGCTCTACCCCACGCTCATACCTAGCGTGCAAGTCACCACAGTACAACACTATGATGTGCAAATCTGGGGTTTCAAACCTTCAGGATATCATTCACAAGTATTACTCACCTCGAACCGGTGAAATTCCTCGCTCGCAACGCCTTTGCCCCTCAAATTGGCCTCCACGCACGTCAAATCTAACCAAAATCTGTACAAATATATCATAATATGCTAATGGGACAACACCCAATCGAAAACAATCAAAATATAATAAAAATCTCGAAACTAGCAAAACCCGAGCCCTGGGCCTACTTCTCGAAAAATTACGAAATTTACATTTTTGGAATCTTCGTCTTGTCACGAGTCCGTACATATAAATTTCATCAAAATCGGAGTTCAAATGGGCCACCAAATCCCAAATTTACATACTAAAAAATCAAGCCCTAATTTCTTCAATTTTATGCCCAAATTCAGAGAATTAATGGATGATTTTTTGATTAAATGACGTATCTAGGCCACGAGACTTACCTCCAATCACTTTCCGTCGAAATTACCTTCAAATTCTATCAACAAGCTCTCAAGGTAGTGCAAAAATGGAGAAAACAATGATGGGTTCGCGACTGAAATTTTCATTAAAAGCCTTTTGTCCAGATAAATTTCCTTCTATGCGAACGCGATATCTCTTACGCGTTCGCGATGAACAAGTTTCCAACAGGCCATTTTTCCTCTACGTGAACACGTACTACTAGACGCGAACGTGATGCTTAACTTTCCCATGCTACGGGATCGCGACCCCCTCGACCGCGAACGCGAAGAACAAACTTGGCTGGGCCCCCAGATTCTTCTATGCGAACACGACATTGCCATCGCGAACGCGATGGTCCATCATTTAATACTACGCAAACGCGTTCTTATCTTTGCGAACGCGTTGACCAATCCTGCCTTGTCTATGCAAATGCGGCCAAAGCCATGCGAACGCGAAAGCTTAAAAATTCCTGCACAGAATCTGCAACTTTCTGCAGATTTATAAGTTCCAAATGCCGCGGAAATCATCTGAAATCACCCCGAGGCCCCCGGGGCCTCAACTAAAAACACCGACATACCCCGAAACATCATATGAACTTGTTCCAATCATAAAAACACATACAACAACACGAAAATCATCAAATTACCTCGGATTCAAGCCTAAATTTAACTAAAACTTCCAAAACTCATATTCGATCAAAAACCCGACCAAACGACGTCCGGTTGACCTGAAAATTTTCAAACATATCCAAAATCACCTAACAAAGTTACTGCAACTCTCGGAATTCCATTCCGACCCTCGGATCAAAATCTCACCTATCAACCGGAATCCGCCAAAATTCAAACTTCGCCAATTCAAGCCTAATTCTACACCAGACCTCCATGTTCAATTCCGATCGCACTCCTAAGTCACAAATCATCTCCCGAAGCTAACCGAACCACCAGAATTCACATCCGATCCCTCTAACTCAATAGTCAATACCCGGTTGACTTTTCCAACTTAAGCCTTCTTAAAAGAGACTAAGTGTCTCGTTTTCTACCAAAACCAACCCAAATCAACTCTAACACTCCAAATACCGATAACGAAACATGAAGAAATAATAAACGGGGAAAACGGAGCAGTAACACATAAGACGACGGGTCGGGTCGGGTCGTCATATTCATTCAAGTGATAATATGGCCGATTTATTTACCAAATCTCTACCAATGTCAACCTTCAAGAAACTAGCATACAAGATTGGGATGCGAAGGCTCAATGATGTGAATTGATACTCTCATCGAGGGGAATTAATACACGTTTTACTCTTTTTCCTTTACAAGGTTTTATCCCACTGGGTTTTCCTTGCAAGGTTTTTAACGAGGCAACCAAAAGTCGTATTGTTACACATGTGTACTCTTTTTCCTTCACTAGAATTTTTTCTCACTGAATTTTATTTTAGTTAAGATTTTAACGAGCCATATTATCCGTTGCATAGACATTCAAGGGGGAGTATTATGACTAGAGTTCTATTTAAGGTAAATGTCTATATTTTAGAGAGATTTTAGGGTTCGTTACTTAGTGGCTAAGTCACTTTTCTCCTATAAATAGAGGGGTTCTATTCCATTGTAATTGATCTCAAATCAATAAAAATTCTCTCTCCCTATTTTTTCTGCAATATTCTTTCTTCTTTTATTATTTTATAAGAAACATCACTTTTTAGTCGAATTCAGTGTCCGAGATATTGTATAACATCATAATTATTTATAATTTTATCCAACATGAAATTTATTATTTGAAGAAATATTTTAACTTTAAAAGGATATAAAACCAGCCACTATTTTAGGGATATTTTCGTATTCAATATTTAATTTTTTTAATATTAGTGCTTTTATAATAATATAGATATAAATATAATTTAATAATTTGCCTTTCGAAGTTTGAATAATGCCGTCAAACTTGATTATAAGCATTTTTGTTGACTCAAGTATTGAAGTTCGAATAATGCTTATAATCATAATCATAAAAAATTCAATAGTTGTCGCCTTCCCATTCTATGCATCTTTACCTAATCCATTTGCACGCATGAATCTGTAAAAGAAAAAACTAGAAAGATATGGCAATACTTTAGGCATGCTATTTAGAGGCTGCTAACAACTTTAGACCCAAATTAGTTTTTTAATAAACATAGTTCTCCCCTTGAGTTGGCACGAGTAATGTGTGTCAACTAATAATTTGTCTAAAAAATCACAAACATATATATCAACCTAGATCTCAATGTATCTCATGGTTGACAACAATAACCAATGTACCGGACTCATCAGACGAGAACTTGTCTTTATGAGTGGCAAATAATCTATTCAAAATATATAGCAAGTTACTGGATTTGTACAATCAAATGATATGGGGCAGTTGATGAGATCGGTACTCCATTAACTAAAGGTCTCGAGTTCGAGCCCTAGGTATAAAAAAAAAAAATTTGATAGGGAGCGCTTCCCCCGAATGGGCACATTTTCTTCTACACTCTGTATAGGGTCAAATTTGACCCTCAACGTCTCTACGCCGATGGGTACGTCCAGTGAGTATACGTCAACTAAAGCAAGGGTACGACTTGGAGGTGGGGACAAAGGCGACGTCGTTTAAAACTCAGCGTCTTCACTAAGAAGATGCTACCTACTTTTGTACCTTTATGATTATTTCGAGGAAGGTCTCCTACTATATAAAGGAGACATTCACATTATAAAAGGGGCATCATTGTTATTCTCGAATAATACAACTCTCTGATTCTCTTCTACTCTCTCTCTATCTCTATCTCTAACGAATACTTTCTCTCGAGTTCATATTATCGTTTTATACTATCAGATCTACAATAACAGCTTCATTTTTCATCTCTAGGTCTTATTATATTTGATTACGATTTACTTTCATTTACTTTTGATTGTTTTTAAGCTTACAAAGTATATTGATAACTTTTGAGCCAAACAATTTGGCGCCGTTTGTGGGGATCGAGAGAATCAAAATCATAGTATCCACCTAGAGAACAACCAACTATCATTCTCTACACCACACAAAAACAAAAGATGGCCGAAAATAACACAAGAATGAAAGCAATGGTGGATGTTATAGCCAATCTCTTTGGTCCTCTCAACGAGGCCGGTGACGAGGGCCTCTTGAATGCAACCCCTAGCATCACAACAAGTGCAGAGATATCACCTTCCCCATCCGAAGATCTGACGATCTTGCATGAAAAAAGAGCTTCTATATCTGCGGCTAAGGAAGCACCCTCGGTGGTCAAGAAGTTACTGGAAGAATGTCTAACAAGTACTCTAAGTGGCTTGGTTGAGAAGTCACCGCAAAGTAACGCCAGGTGTATACCAACGGTAGGCATCACTGCTGCCATGGGTGAACCTGAGGTTGTACGAGCAAATAACAAGCCCATCGAGGCACAGATCAACGATGGCACGCTAACAACCATCCTAAAGAAGATGGAAGAATTGGAGAATGAAAACAAAGCGCTTCGTGACCAAATGAAAGAACATCAGGAGAGGGTAGACAAGATCCACGGTGCTCCCAAGTTGCTACCAAAACGCGACGTGGGGAGGTTCGTTGAACAACCATACACCGAAGAAGCTGCCCCTCACTCTATCCCAAAAACCTTCAAGATGCCACCCTACTTGAGGGTATATGACGGAACCACAGATCCCGAGGATCATTTGATCCACTATGTCACTGCTGTGAAGGGCAACGACCTATCAAAAAAACAGGTACCATCGGTGCTGCTGAAGAAGTTTGGTGAGATGTTGATAGAAGGGGCCCTAACGTGGTACTCTCAGCTACCAGCTAAGGCGATATCAACGTTCGAGGAAATGGTGGATAAGTTCGTCACCGCCCATGCAGGTGCAAAGAAAGCAGAAGCAAGGGTCAACGACATCTTCGCCGTCAGGAAAAACGCAGGGGAGGGACTCAGGGACTTCCTAGCCAGGTTTAACAGGGTAAAGATGAGTCTGCCAAACGTATCGGAAGGTATGGTAGTCGCCGCTTTCCAGAACGGGCTAAACAGGGACGGTTCGAGGGCAATTAAGAAACTACTAAGCCGCCTCATGAAATATACCATACCACATGGAAGGAAATCCACAACGCCTATTGTGCTAAGGTACGAGCGGACGAGGACGATCTTAATTGGCCGACCCAACGGCTAACAACGATACACTCATAAACAAGAAGGGATCGACGTAATGAGAGACGGCGAGAACAACTCCCACGCTTTAACAAAGATCGACACCAGCCCTACATCAGATCTTCCCATCCACCACCAAGGCATACGGACGTGCTACAGCGACATATTGCCCCACTCCGAGGCGAAAGAGGTACGCCTACTTTATTATCTGCCCATAACTTTTGTGTGTCTCCTTCAGAAATAGTGTACGCACTGGAGAAGCTGGGCACCAAAGTGCAGTGGCCGCAGAAGATGAAATCAGACCCTACCACAAGGAAATCAAACGTCCTATGTGAGTTCCATCAGGAACGGGGACACAAAATCGAAGACTGCATAGGCCTACGGCAAGAGGTAGTCAGGATGCTGAACCAGGGATACCTGAGGGAATTACTCAGTGACAAAGGGAAAACCAACTTTGCACGCGGACAGGAATAACCCCAGGGGCCGCCGAAGCCTCCCTCCCCAGCATGCACGATAAACATGATCGTCAGAGGCGGCGACGATTTAGCAATCAATCACGTCGAGTTCACCACCATGCACAAACTAAAGCGGACCATCGCCCATGAACGGTATGACGACTTTGAAGATAGTATCACCTTCGATAAGTCCGATGCCGACGGTTTGTCTTTCCCTCATTACGACGCTTTAGTTATCACTTTACGTATCGCCGATACAGATGTTAAAAGAATCATGGTTGACGACGAAAGTGGCGCCTGTATTATCCATCCGAGGGTCCTCGTACAAATAGGACTCAAGGATAAGATAATACCGCACTGCATAACACTAACTGGTTGTAACAATACAGTGGAACGGACATCCGGAGAAATATCACTGCCTGTTTTAGCAGGAGGAGTCACGCTGGAAACAACTTTCCACGTGATGAACCAGGAAACAGCGTACAATGCCATCGTAGGACGCCCATGGATACATACCATGCGAGCGGTCCCTTCAAGCTTTTACCAAGTGATCAAATTCCCTACCCTATGGGGAGTATTCAGCATTCGAGGCGAGCCGCGTACCTCACAGGAATGCTACAAAATAGCTCAGGATTGCGCCCACACCAAACAGCTAAAGGGGTGAGTGCAGAGGCATAGCAATCAGCTGTGTCGGGGACTAAGGTCAACCCGACAACGGACGCCATTAGAGACCCCGACGTCGTGGAGGCCTGTAAAGCAACGGTCGATGATCTCGACCCAGTCCAATTGAATGACACCGACCTTACGAAGAAAGACTACATCGGGCACGGCCTCACCAACCCAAGTAAGTATCGTGAATTCCTAACTAACTATGAAGATTTATTTGCTTTTTCCCATTCAGATATGCCGGGAATCCCGCGAGACATCGCCACCCACAAGCTGAATGTCGATCCATTACATCCGCCCGTGTTACAGATGAGAAGGAAATTCAACGCCGCTATCAATGAAGCGGTCGGTGAGGAAGTAGACAAGTTACTGGCCAACGGTTCCATCAAAGAATCGAAGTATCCCAAGTGGGTCGCCAATGTCGTCATGGTCAAAAAGAAAAACGAGAAGTGGAGAATGTGTGTGGATTTCACTGATCTGAACAAGGCATGCCCAAAGGATTCATTCTCGCTACCCCACATCGACCAATTGATCGACGCCACCGCAGGACATGAACTGTTGAGCTTCTTAGATGCCTACTCCGGCTACAATCAAATCATGATGGCCGAGGAGGACCAGGAGAAAATGACTTTCATCACCCACCAAGGGACATATTGCTACAAGGTAATGCCCTTCGAGCTAAAAAATACAGGGGCTACGTACCAAAGACTGGTCACCAAAATGTTCAAAGAGCAGCTCGGTAAGACCATGGAGGTCTATATCGACGATATGTTGGTGAAGTCGACAAGGAAAGAAGACCACATCGACCATCTGAAAGAAGCCTTCGGGATATTGAGAAGGTACGAGATGAAGCTGAACCCCGAGAAATGCGCCTTCAGCGTGGCCTCAAGAAAATTCTTAGGATTTATCGTATCACAATGAGGCATCGAGGTCAACCCAGATCAGATCAAGGCGATAGATGCAATACTTGAGATTTTAAACAGAAAAAAATAGGTACAAAAGCTCACGGGGCGAATAGCCGCCCTATCCAGGTTCATCTCACGATCCTCCGGCAGGTGCCATAAATTTTTCAATGTGTTGAGAAAGGACAATGGGTTACAGTGGAACGAGGAATGCGTCGAAGCCTTGAGAAAATTGAAAGCATACCTATCTTTGCCACCACTGCTGGCCAAAGCGAGTCCAGGCGAGCCCCTGCTGGTGTATCTGGACGTATCCGAGGTCGCCGTCAGCGCAGTTTTGGTTCGCGAAAACGAAGGCACGCAATCTCCTATTTACTATATTAGCAAAACCTTAGTGGACGCCGAAACACGGTATCCACATTCGAAAAGTTAGCTCTGGCATTGGTCGTAGCTTCACGAAAGCTCCGACTCTATTTTCAGTGCCACCCCATAAAAGTAGTAACGACCTTCCCCTTGAGAAGCGTCCTACATAAGCCTGAGTTATCAGGCAGGCTCGCCAGATGGGCTATAGAGCTCAGCGAGCACGATATCTCATATCACCCAAGAACCGCCATCAAGTCGCAAGTACTTGCCGACTTTATAGCCGATTTCAGTGCATAAATACTGCCAGAAGCATAACTGGAGGCACGTCGTGCCCCCTCCAACACCGACCTATGGACTCTTTACACTAACGGTGCCGCTAATGCCTTGGGATCGGGAATGGGACTCGTTCTCGAGGTCCCCACGGGCGAAATAATTTGCCAGTCCATACGATGCCCCGAAATGATTAACAATGAGGCCGAGTACGAGGCTGTTATTGCAGGTATAAAACTAGCCATCAACTATGGGGCTCGACGACTCGTTCTCCATTGTGATTCCCAACTCGTAGTGAACCAGGTCACTGGTACTTACCAAATCAAGGAGAAGAGATTGCAAAAATACCAGTCAGAAATCCATAGATTAATGACTGAGTTCGACAAGTGCCGCTTCGAATAAATTCCGAGGGCACGGAAAGTTGAAGCAGACGGTTTAGCAAAATTGGCCGCAACCACTAAAAACTTCAACAAAGAAAGCGTGGTCACCCTCCTCCATTCAGCCATTGATCACACTGAGGTACTCTCTTTAAATTTGACTTGGGAATGGAGCAACCAATTTTTATCCTATCTGCAGGATGGGACACTCCCACTCGACGAAAAAGAATCAAAGAAGCTTCGCGTACAAGCCGCCCGGTATTGCCTGATAAACCACGAGCTCTACAAAAGGACGTTTGGCGGACCCCTGGCCAAGTGCCTAGGGCCGCACCAAATGAGGCCAGTACTCAAAGAGGTACACGAGGGTCACTGCGGAGCCCATACAGGTAACCGCGCCCTCGTGCGCTGCATAATACTGGCCGGCTATTATTGGCCCACTATGAAGAAAGAGGCAGCGGAATACTTTCGCCGATGCGAACAATGCCAAAAGTATGCCCCCATGATACACCAACCAGGAGAACCCCTCCACCCAGTCACTTCCCCATTGCCTTTCATCAAATGGGGAATGGACATAGTCGGTCCCCTACCAGCGGGACGAGGAAAGGTACGATTTCTATTAGTTTTAACTGACTATTTCTCCAAGTGGGTGGAAGCAAGTGCGTACGCCCAAATACGTGAACAAGAAGTCATCGCCTTCATATAAAAGAATATCATCTGTCGTTTCGGCATCCCCAAGGAAATCAGCTACGACAAGGACGACAGTTCATCATCCAGAAGATGACAGAGTTCTTCGACAAATGGCATATTAAGCGAATACTCTCCGCGCTATATCACCTCGCCGCCAACGGCCAAGCAGAGTCTTCCAAAAAAATAATACTGAACATACTGAAAAAGAAACTCGAGGAAGCGAAAGGGCTATGGCCCGAGCTACTACCAGAAGTGTTGTGGGCATACCAGACCACACCCAAATCCTGCACAGGAGAAACACCGTACTCACTGGTCTACGGAACCGACGCGGTCATACTAGTCGAAGTCGGCGAACCAAGCTTGAGGTATTCACATACCAGCGGAGCAGAGAACGACATAAACAGACTTTAAGACCTCGTTGAGGCCGAGGAAAGAAGAGAAATGACCCACATAAGAATGGTGGCTCAGAAACAACAGGTCGAAAGATACTACAACAAGAGAGCGAAAATAAGATCACTCAAAATGGGAGACTACGTCCTCAAAGCCAAAACATTGGCATCAAAAGACCCAAGCGAAGGAAAACTGGGCACCAACTGGGACGGACCCTACAAAATCGCAGTAGCAGCAAGTAAAGGAGCATTCCAATTAGAAACAATGGAAGGCAAAATGCTCCAAAAACAATTGGAATGTTGCCCACCTCAAGCATTTCCATTTCTGAAAGGCGTTTCCTGAGTCGCGCTCTTTTTCCCTTACCCGAGTTTTGTCCTAATTGGGTTTTATCGAGGAGGTTTTTAACGAGGCGGTGGAGGGGACACCTAGAGATATTTGCGGAACAAGTTTATCATACCAGCCACTCCATACGCCCTCCTGACTGACATGATAAAGGGACTGGACTAGCATGATCTCCAATGTGTAAACGGCTAAGGCCATCTCCAGTTTGCAAACGGCTAAGGCCATCTCCAATGTGTAAACGGCTAAGGCCATCTCCAGTGTGCAAACGGCTAAGTCCATCTCCAATGTGTAAACGGCTAAGGCAATCTCCAATGTGTAAACGGCTAAGGCCATCTCCAGTGTGCAAACGGCTAAGGACATCTCCAATGTGCAAACGGCTAAGGCCATCTCCAGTGTGCAAATGGCTAAGGCCATCTCCAATGTGTAAACGGCTAAGGCCATCTCCAATATGCAAACGGCTAAGGCCATCACCGTCAATCGACCTCACTCGACTACGACAAGCAAGTAATTCGACGACAGTCGAAGTTACGTATATGGCTAAGGCCATCGACATTATTTTGGCCAAGGCCATCACCGTTAATCGTCGACCCAGCTCGACTACGACAAGCAAGTAATTCGACGACAGTCGAAGTTACGTATATGGCTAAGGCCATCGACATTATTTTGGCCAAGGCCATCACCGTCAATCGTCGACCCAGCTCGACTACGACAAGCAAGTAATTTGACGACAGTCGAAGTTACATTTATGGCTAAGGCCGTCGACATTATTTTGGCCAAGGTCATCACCGTCAATCGTCGACCCAGCTCGACTACGACAAGCAAGTAATTCAACGACAGTCGAAGTTACGTATATGGCTAAGGCCGTCGACATTATTTTTGCCAAGGCCATCACCGTCAATCGTCGACCCAGCTCGACTACGACAAGCAAGTAATTCGACGACAGTCGAAGTTACGTATATGGCTAAGGCCATCGACATTATTTTGGCCAAGGCCATCACCGCCAATCGTCGACCCAGCTCGACTACGACAAGCAAGTAATTCGACGATAGTCGAAGTCACATGTACTGCTAAGGCCATCGCCGTCAACCGTCGACCTAGCTCGACCACGACAAGTAAGTAATTTGAAGGCGGTCATAATTACATATATGGCTAAGGCCATCGACTTCATTGTGGATAAGGCCACCAATATTAAAACGTCGACCTAGCTCGACCACGGAGGACAGCACTTCGACGATGGTCGAAGCTACATCCCACAGGCTAAGGCCATCGCTAACAATCGCCAACCTTGTTCGACTACGACGAAGGGCACTGAAACAACAATTAAAGTGATGTCATTATTAGCTAAAGCCATCACTATTTAGCATCAAAGCCACATCCTATCGGCGGATAACACAGACAACATTCGAAAAACACACTGAAAATCCTACAAGTAAGCGAGCACCCGCTCTACGGAGACAAGGTACCGAAAATAAAAGATACAAAAGGAAAGGAATGGCAGCAAAAGTACGACTTTCATTATCATCCAAAAAATGGATGTACACCCGACCTTACAAAAGGTCCCCATTACATTCCAAAATACAACAAAACAAAATATATATACAAGTCCTAAGCCGTCACCCCCTGCGTGACCACCATTCTGCTCATTGTCCCCCGCCTGACCGCCATCTTGTCTATTGCCGCCCCCGGGTTGGGAAGTTGCAGAGATCCAAGAGCCGGATTCTAGGCGGTTGACGTCTTCGGAGTTATAGCCCGCCCGATCTGGGGAGTCAGAACTATACCCACAGGTTTCGCGGGCAACGTGGGCTATGCGTCGTTGCTCCTGAACCTCCGCCTCAGTGGCTCGACCCGCATCCAAGTACTCCTCGAGTACAACTAATCTGTCCTCAGTGTATACCCACATCTCATGCGTCTCACGATGCGCATACTCATCAGACCTTGGCGGAGCTATCCGCTTAAGGACTTTCAGCCGCCCTGGCATTGAGTTCGGCAGTCAAGGTAGCGACCCCGATCTGCAAATCAGCAGCTTCCGCTGCTACCCCACGGCTAACCTCCAACTCCTCTTCCTTCGACTAAAGAAGAGTCTCCAGCTCAATGTTCTGAGCCAGAGCAGTCATCAGCTGCTCATCGACCTTCTCCAGCTCGACCACCCTCCATTTCAGTCGAGCCTCCGACTGTTTAAGGCCCTCACGGAACACCCAAAACTCCGAGTCCTATTTAAGTAGATCCGCCAACGCCTGATGCTTGGCACGGCACTGTTGGTACTTCTTCGCCATCTTGTTGAAAGTGGCCGCCTTCTTTTGCGCACGCCGCCTCCTCTCCACCTCCAAAATGAGAGTCTAAAAAGGAAAGGAAAAAGAATAAAGGCAAAGAAGGAAACCGGAAAATGTTTTCCAAAGGTTCGAAAGATGAATCAGATTGAACCTTTCCCCTATTTATAGGGTTAGGTTGCGCAGAAATCGAAAATGCATGATTCAAAACGGGCGCGGGAAACCAAAATATCACATCATCCTCTGAACCGCCTCGAGAATAAGTGTAATAATAACACATGTGGGCGATGACGTCATTTCGAAAAGGAAGCCATACGTCAGCGGCTCAACAATGTCATATATTTCATCTCATTCACGTTGCCGCCCCAGGGCAAGGTCAAATTCTCCCAAGACGAGGTTTGCATTTCCGCCCATTGAAGGCGCCTACCGAATGCGTCTCCAACAAACGGAGGGACTAACTGTATAGGGTCAAATTTGACCCTCAACGTCTCTACGCCGATGGGTACGCCTAGTGAGTATACATCAACTAAAGCAAGGGTACGACTTGGACGTGGGGACAAAGGCAACGTCGTTTAAAACTCAGGGTCTTCACTAAGAAGATGCTACCTACTTTTGTGCCTTTATGATTATTTCGAGGAAGGTCTCCTACCATATAAAGGAGACCTTCACATTGTAAAAGGGGCATCATTGTTATTCTCGAATAATACAACTCTCTGATTCTCTCCTACTCTCTCTCTATCTCTATCTCTAACGAATACTTTCTCTCGAGTTCATATTATCATTTTATACTATCAGATCTACAATAACAGCTTCATTTTTCATCTCTAGGTCTTATTATATTTGATTACGATTTACCTTCATTTACTTTTGATTGTTTTTAAGCTTACAAAGTATATTGATAACTTTTGAGCCAAACACACTGCATCTAAAATTATCTGAGCATGAACGATTGGTGGCTTTAACAAATGACTCATAGCAGTTTCATGAAGAAACATATATTCTATTATTGCAGATTTGCAGTGTTAAGTATGCAATTTGAATGATTATTAGAATAAGTAAATGAAGGATAACGGACTCAAATTTTCCTTTAGAAATGCTAGACGTCCTACACTTTGTGAGAAATGTTGAGTTGAAGGGGGTAAAATTATAAGCTCAACATTACTTGTGTTATTTGCCAACACTACCATAGCTTAATGGTAGTACATTTTACTACAATATAAACGTCTGATTTTTTCACATTTGACGTAATATTAGATCTATAATAATTACTCGTTGCATAAATGAAATAAATTCATTAGCGAGATATTATAAACATGTCATATATATTCTAATCATATGGTTCATATTACATGTGCATAGCACAAAGTAGTACCTTATAACGTTGAAAATATTATCTTTCTCAAACTTAACATAGAGTGTATCCATGTTTTTTAATAATCTTTTTAAGACCAAACTAGAATTTGGCTAATACCTATTCATCTTTTCACATTACTCCCAGCGAACTAATCCCACTACCATCATTTGAGTAGGCGTTTGTACATAAAAATTGTAGTTTTTTTTTTTTAAAAAAAATTGGATTTAAGTTAACAAATATTATATGTTTGGACATACATTTTATTTGAAAAATATTATAGTTTTGTGAGTGATAAAACAAAAATTTCTGAAAATTCTTGTAAAATTTTATGGACAAATATATTTAAAAAGAAAAATTGAAAGAAAAAAAAATCTACAGACAAACGGGTCCTTAGTTTCCTTTTTCCCACAAAAAATAATAATTGACCAAAAAATAAAACAAGGAAAGAAGAAGTATTCCTAGTCCTCTAAAACCTAAGCCTACAACTTCAAATAATTACTCTTCAGCCCTAGTGGATTTTCACACGTATCATCAGGATTGTATGACACCTAGTATACCCTTGCCTTATAACCAGCCAACTAATCCTCTAAGCCTATTATTAATACCCAAATCAGAAGGTTCTTTACAAATTCCAGACACGTTAGACAAAGATCTGACTAAGGAGGAAAAATCTTTGCATGCTACAGTAAATCAAATAACTTCTGAAGCTAGGTTTCCTCAACTGCCATGCAAACCGCATGATGATCTTTCATGTGAATATCATCATGATGCTTCCATTATCCTATCCCCTGCATTCACTAATATTTCCCCTTCAAAGGATCAAATACTTACACCTAATTACCTTACTCTACTCTAAATGCAGAGACAAACTTTCATAAGTATGACTCAGAGTCAGTTTCTGAGGGCCAACTTACAAACAAACAATCAATTTTTCCACCTTCCTCGTCTCACGATGGTAGGTCCTCAACTACCTCCGAGCACATCACCTCTGATATACACGTCCCAAGCAATCACCACAGACCTTCCTCTCCAATCTTAGTTGGAAATGGGTTTGCAAGGATATGCTCTAGTCTTTACTCTGCAACTCAACAACCAGGAGATGGTATTACTCATATAAAACCCAACTCATCTAGCAGAGATAGTAACAGAAGGGATGAGAATGGGAATAGAAGCATACAACTAGAATCAATGGTACACGATCCAAACTCCTATTCCACTGGATCACCAGGCTTCCAACTCCACTCATCAACCTTGGCCTTATCAATTCACTCCGATGAATCCAACCTGGATCACACAGTGAGTCTACTACCATTCTATCCACCCCATCATATGGGGCGGGTCTATGCTCCATGATTTCAAGCACTGGACTCCTTCAATCCACTATCCTCTTATTCGAGTCTGTTAGGTCCATTAGAGAGTCCATCTCCACTAGTCAGTCCAACGCACTCATCCATCTCCACTAGAACTAGGCAGAGAAACAACAGAGAAATTGACAGCAATACTTGTGGAGATGAGAGAGACAAGAACGGAATTTTGGTGGTTAAAAGGGATCCAGTTCTACAACCTAAAAGAACAATTCAAAAAAAAGTTCATCCTCAAGTGTCCTCCTAAATTGATAACATGCAGCCTTAATTTCCGCCCGACAACCAATACAGAGGTCAGAAAATACGCCATGGTAATCATTCCCACGCTTCTTCAACTTCCACTGAGTCTGGATTTGACGACATCCTCGGTTGTCAATCCGTTGACTCAAACTCTTGCGAACCAACCCAGAAACCCTAATTCTTATATGAATTTCTTAGTTTGGAATTGTCGAGGCTCCCATAATCCAGAGTTTAGGAGGCGCTTTAGGTCTCTACTAGATAATCACAGACCAACACTTGCTATCTTACTGGAAACACACATGCAAGACCATACACGCCTGTGTGAGGACTTCAATTTCACAAATATGGCTCAAGCTCATGCAAATGGACTCTTTGGAAGACTGGTAGTACTTTGGAATGCTGATCTCATCAATGTTACTGAAATGAGAGTTTCAAAACAGGAAATACATTGCCTCGTCCAGGTTAGTCCCACAAAACCATCCTGGATTTTATCTGCTATTTACGCTAGGAGACATTATCAATTACGTGACATGCTTTGGAATAGTTTAATTAATTTGCATGCTACATACGCTTTGCCATGGCTAATAGGGGGAGATTTTAACGAAATTCTTGAATCTAGAGATAAGTTTGGAGGTCTGCCCATTAATAATAAAAGGGATGATAATTTGCAAATTTCATGCACACTTGTAGCCTTATCAACTTAGGTTTTCAAGGTAGTCGTTTTACTTGGACTAATAAACAAAGAAATGGGCATACAATATTACAAAGGTTCGATCGTTTTTTGGCTAATTACGACTGGTTAAATTTATTTCCTAATTAATACATTTACCACGTACTCATTCAGAACATTGTCCTTTGCTAGTTAATCTAGAACCACCTCAATATTTTCATAAAAATATATTCAGATTTGAGACTATGTGGGTATCACATCCTCAATTTCAACAGTTGGTGCATGAAACATGGTCGAATGGTGCTCCGTTATTAACTACTACTTAGAACTTTAAGAGAGTAGCAACATGTTAGAATTACACTATTTTTGGTAATATTTTTGAACGTAAAAGGAAATTACTTGCTAGATTATTAGGTTTACAATCATCGGTTCACTATCCTACAAGTACTTTCTTGCAGAATTTAGAAACTCAATTAACTTTGGAATATAGTCACATACTTCGTTCAGAAGAGGAGTTCTGGCAGTTAAAATCTCGCATAAATTGGTTGAATGAAGGAGACGCCAATACTAGATTTTATCATTTATCCACTATTCACATACGTCATATGAATAAAATACTTATTTTACAAGATAATGTTGGAAATTGGGTAGATACTACTGCTGAAATTCGTAGCTTAATCTTAAATTATTATATTGATCTATTTCATAGTGAACAATTTCATTTCTAACAACATAACAAGGATTTCTAATAGCTGTGATCTCTACTCTAATGATTTACTTAAGATGAATTTACCTCTTGATCAAGATGAGATATTAAAAGCATTGAATAGTTTCAAGCCCTTCAAATCACCAGGTCCTGATAGATTACATCCATTTTTTTACCAAAAATACTGGAGGGAGGTTGGTGCTAAAGTTACCTATTTTTGTCAAAATGTTTTCAATTCAAAAACTATACCTCCTGATCTTAATAAAACTCTTCTTTGCCTAATCCCTAAGGTAAAACATCCTACGAGAATCCAACAATTTCGACTTATCAGCCTTTGTAACACTGTTTATAAAAGCATCACCAAGATAATAGTGAATAGGCTCGAGCCAATTATTAGTAAGATTATATGACCAACACAAACTAGCTTCCAACAGGGCAAGAGAGCTTGTGATAATGCTATAATAGTACAAGAGACTTTAAACTATCTTGCTAGAATGAAAGGGAAAGCTCCATCAATGTTATTAGAACTTGGCTTAGAGAAAGCATTTGATAGATTAGAATGGTCTTTTATAAGACATGCTTTAGTTTACTTTAATATTCCTCTTTCCATGATTTCTTTAATTATGTCATGTGTTACAACTACGTCGGTCTCTATTTTAATCAATGGATCGAGCACACAATACTTTATGCCTTTGAGACGTATTCGTCAAGGAGATCCATTGTCACCTTATTTGTTTATTATTTGTATGGAATTACTATCTCGAAATATATCATAATCAGTGGACTATTTACAATGGCAACCAATTCGACTATCTAATAAAGGCCCACTACTGTCTCATCTTTTTTTGCCGATGATATTATATTATTCTCGAAAATAACTACTAAAAGTTGTCATGCGATCATTGTTGTGTTAAATAACTTCTCAAATCACTCAGGACAAAGAATTAACTTCGATAAGTCTAAATTATTCTTTTCCAAGAATTGTGGTTCTACTGATAAGAACTTTGTTATTGATTCTTTTAGTATGAAAGAGGGAAACTCCTTTGGCAAATACTTGGGATTCCCCATGTTCCAAGCAAGGCCTAAGAATGCCGACTTCCAATTCCTGCTCGACAATTTCAAGAATAAATTAGCAGGATGGAAGTCTAAATTCCTAACACTATCAGGTAGAGCCACTCTAATAAAATCGACATTAAATCAACTACCTAATCATATAATGCAGTACATATAAATTCCATCTAACATTCTCCATAAGTTGGAATAGTATCAACGAAATTTCTTATGGGGTACTACAGTGGAGAAAAAGAAATTGCACATTGTCAATTAGAATGATATTACTACTCTATTTTATAACGGAGGATTAGAGATTCAAAAACTCAAATAAAAGAACAGTGCTTTATTATCAAGCTTAGCATGGAGGTTATTTAACTCACAAGACGCTATGTGGGCTAAGATATTACTGTCCAAATATCTTTATAGTTCTCCGTCTGTTAAGCACTCTCACAGTTGGGCAAATACTAAGACTAGTTGGAAACTTTGTCAGCTAGGCATAAAATGAAATATAGGTAAAGGCACTCTTATTAATTTTTGGGATGATCCATGGATTGCACCCGATACACCCATTAGATCGAAAATATATAGACCATTAACCATACAGAATCAACATATGACTATCTCCTCCTTTAATGACAAGGGCAGATGGAATTGGAATAACATACCATTTGAAATTCCTAATAATATTAGACAGTTAATTCAATCAACTTATATATCGAATTACAGTAACAAGGTCGATAGCATCATATGGGGCTTAACTCCAACATGACTATTCAGCACTAAGACTATGTATGGTTATTAAATACTTTTCATGATATCTCTAAACCTACTTACATGAGCTATGATTGGATATGGAAGTTACCTATCCAACCAAACATAAAAGGGTTCATTTGGCTTCTCCATAAACAGAGGTTACCTACCAGGGTATATCTCAAACATATCAACATAATTCAAGATGCTACATGTCAATATTGTTATAAGGAAGACGAGACCATTAGTCATTTATTCTTAGAATGCAAGTGCTAGAACATTTTGGGAGAATTTAGGTATCCTGGATTTTATTAATCATTATTTGCAAGGAACAAATGCTCCAACTTGGGTTCAAAATCTTATAAAATGCAAAGATGTTCTTTTCCCTTACAAAATAAACCCAGCCACAATCTGGTCTTTCAGTTTATGGAATATTTGGATAGCTCGGAATAACAACTATTATAGAAATAGTACATCCACAACTTCCATTAAGCTAACCACTCAACAAACGGCGGAATTTACCTATCTGGTAGCTAAAAACCATACTATTAGGAAAAAGGCAAAACAAAATCTCAAATGGAAACCACCTAAATATTGTCCCTATAAATTAAACATTGACGGTGCTCATAACAATATAAAGTCTGGTATTGGTGGACTAATACGGAGTGTAAACTCTGAATGGATATTAGGATTTGCATCATCAATCATAGCAGATTCACCATTGGCAGCAGAAGCACATGCACTGATGCAAGGACTTCATTTGGCTCTTGAGAATAATCTTGTGCCACTGGAAGTAGAAGTGGATTCACAAGATGTAATAAGGCTACTAAGTTCTGATAATGCAACAACTAATAATCTCATTTTTGACTGCAGGTACCTCCTGGACAGGTTGGCTAAACCTGCATTATTTCATGCGTGCAGAGGGCAGAATCGAGTAGCAGATAAACTAGCTAAGGAGGGCTGCAATTTTGACGTGGAATCAGAAGTGCATATTTTTAAGGACAACCCAAATTTTGCAAGATCACTTTTTGAGCAAGACAAGAATGTGGTGTATGAAAACAATTTGGGGCAGTTTAAGACACACTCTTCTACTTATAATATTGTAAATATGTACTGTAATAATGGTAGATCTAAGTGTGCTACTAGAATAGCTGGATATAGTACTCTAGCACCAACTACTGGTGCATATGCTTGTAATAGGATGCAACACATGCATCCAGCCTCTATACGCTATTGTTAATTAATCTACGTTTATCTTTTAAACCAAAAAAAAAAACAGCTTGTTTGGATGGTTGTTCCCCGTTGTGTCGCATTGTATTGTTATCTCAAAACAATGTTTGTTTTGATTGTTTCATTACAACTGATTGTATTGTATTGTTAAATCCATTATTGCGAAACAATGAAAAGTTCCCTTTTTTGAAACAAACGATTTGGTGTGGTGGGATTGTTTTCTATTTTTCTTTCCAATTATGCCCTAACTTATCTCTACAATTTTATTTTACCCTTTACTTTTTTTATTTTTATTTTTTATTTTAACTCCAAATCTCTAACCTATAATCTTTTTTTTCTTTTCAGAACTACTGCCCCCAATGTTAAAGGTGGTTTAACGCTTTTTGTTTTATATTTTCTCCTAATTTACTTTTAACTCGATTCTAATTAGCTATGCACTTTTATTTTGCCTTCTTCTATTTCGCTCCTCTGTTCTGCTTTCATAAGGTTTATTATTTGTATCCATAATTTTTGATAAATCTAATATTTAAAAATTAAGGGTATTTTAATAAACTTATTAGTTACACTACAATACAATACGATATAGTCAATCAAACCGTAAAATATTAATAATATTATATCAACTATCCAAATAGAGTGTAAAGACCAAGCAAAAGAATTCTGAAAATCAAAAGAAACAAAAGGAAGAGAAAATTAGCTTTGTTTGTACGCGAGGAGTGTGGGTTCAAAAGTTTGGTGGAGGCTATCCAACCGAGTCAGAAAAACTCATCAAATCTGCTGTTAACAAATTAGGGCTTCGAAAACCCTAGCCTTTCTTTCGGAGAAGACAAGAAAAAATGGTTTTCTACTTCAAGGCCCGACCCGAATCCGGTGACTACACCATCTTTATGGGTCTTGATAAGTACGAAAATGAAGAACTCATCAAATATGGCTTCCCTGAAGACATCTGGTAACGACCCCTTTCTTGATTTTATTTTTGCTGTTTTGGGTATAATTGACTACTTTATTTTGGTAGACGTTTTTCGTTGTTTTGGGTAGAATTCAGTGCATTTTTTTGGGTGCAATTAGACCTTTTTATTGTTTCTGGGTAAACTTGAGTACATTTTTGGTGCAAGATTAGACCTTTTTTAGCTCTCATCAGTAATAACCATTTGTCTTCAATTCTCTCTCTTTTTTGTTTGAGTACATATAATGTTGGAAGATTAGACCTTTTGTACTAATTAAAGAAAATGAGCGCTTGTTGCACTTACAGAAGTTGTTGTGTTTTGACGAAATTTGGGTTGTGTGGTATGTGGTTTGACTTTGTGCTATGTTCTGTTAAGTTCATATTCTTAAAATGCCCATTACATTGGTTGTGTGTATATTTGAGCTTCACTTTGTTTCTTAAATTCTGTTGTGATGGCTATAGTTGAGTGCATATGTTGTTGCAATCTGAGAAAGAACAAGCAAAGAAGAAGTCTCTCTCATTATTTAGTGTTTTACAAATATCTTAATATATGAAATGGGACGTAGTGAGAGACATAGATTCTTCCTAATTAGTATCAGTAATTTCTTGTATTATGAATCTGGGACATAAATACAGGATCTACAGATTCTCAACAGAATGCTTGCAAACTACAGAATATACCAGATTCTGTTTCGATTCTTCGCTGATTCTTAATATTCCCCTATAGTTGGACATATATATTGTATGCTTCGAGCTTGTTGCAAATATAACTAATCTTGGAGCCTCAAAGAAATTGTAAGGACATTGGCTAATTGGTTATTTGAATTAACAAAACTAGTATCAGTGGTTCTAACTCAATCTTTTGTTTGATGAAGTGGTAATCTGTTTGTATGTGTATCGGTTTAAACACGAGTTGAAGCAAGTATGCAGTGTGCTTGATTGTCAAAAGTCAGTTTTGTTTGTGCATTTCTTCCTTATTCAAACTCATAAAGAATCTGCTTCAACCACATTAATCTAAGTATGACAAAAACTTTGGCCTGATGCTGTTCTTCTGCCTTGATTGGCCACAATTCTTGTTTCTATTTTCGGAGATATTAAACTACCTCCATGTTCTCAAAAAAGATATGAAATTACCTCCAATTAGAACATGGAAATCTTGAAGTAGATAGTTTTTGGAAGGAGAGCCTTCCTTGCATGCATCAGAGTAACCAACGATCTGTGTTTGTCAGATATACCATGTTCTAGAGATATGTTAACATATCTTAGAATGAGAATTAATGCATTTCAAGTCTGAAGGAGCTTGTAGGAACTATAGTAGCAAGTAACTGCACTAATAGTGATCGAATGATTGTGGAATAATTGAGTCTACCATACTTTGTCATTAAAGAAATTTGAGTGTACGGCATACCAAAAAGAAACTAATGCCCCTTTTTCTTAAATACATGTTTTTCCATGACTATGGGGTGATCGTTGTTCCTTGGTTTCCCTTGCCTTTTCTCTGTTATCACTCCATGAGTTATCTGGATTAAGAAAGTGAATTCTATTGGCCCCATGCTACATTACTACTATTAATAAGGGAGAATGAGAGGAGCTTTTGGTCAATGTGAATTGGCCAAAAAAACCATGAAATCTCACTTTATTCTTTTGTTTGTCCTAATATAAATTGAGGTGCATTCGGTTATAATTTGGGTTTGGAGAGGGATACTTTGAAAATTTTAGTGCTTTGTGCTTCTTCTGTGGCTTGAAAGGGCAGCTGTTATCTCAAACTTCAACCCTGATTTGGTCTGTTATTACTTGAGTTGCCATCCTACATTTTGGTAATTAAGGCAACTTCGCAGACCCTTAAAAGTGTGCAAAATGTCATCCTATCACCTTTTGCCTTGCATGTGATGTGAAGTGAGAGTCTACGTGGCCTGCAAACATTTGATGTATGTTCTTTCATCTTCCCATGTTAAGTTATTTCTCCATTTCATTTTTTTTTAATTTCTTCTTTTGAGAGTTAAATAAGACCAATTGCATGGGTTTTAGAATTATTAAACTATCATAAATAGTTTCCGTTTTATTTTTTGCTTTCAAATAGGATTTTAACGTCTCTCCCTCTTAAATTTATCTAATCTGTAATGAACAAATAAACTAAAATAGCAACAAAAAAAGGCCAAACTAATTGACTTATAATTGATGAGAATTATAAACTAATCCCTCGCTCAACTTTGTGAAGAAGAATTTCAAATTGAACTTACTTAGAGCCCATTTGGCTTAGCTGATTTAGAGTAGCTGATAAGCACTAGGTGATGAAAAGCACTTTCAAGTGCTGAAATTGATTTAAAAAATAAGTAGTTACGTGTTTTGATAAAAGTGCAGAAATTAATAATATACAGCTGAAGAATTGTGTATACGAAAAATTTTGTTTTAAAAAAAAGTATTTTAGGGATAGAATAGTAAATATTTTGGTCAAACTTAAAGTGCTTATAAGCTGAAATTTGATAAGTTGGGGGAGACAAACTTATGGCTTTTGTCTTATAAGCACTTAACTTATAGTCACTTTTAATTTTACCAAATGCGTAGATAAGCCAAAAAGTGCTTATAAGCCAGTTTGACCGGCTTATAAGTTTTTAGCCTAACACCCTCTTAATATTTCAAAAATTAAGAAGCCGTTTTCTGCTCTCTTCAAAAAATTGTGTTGCATTTCCCAGCAATAGCAGTTGAAACTACCATTAAAATTACTAAAGGCATGGGAGAATATTAGAATTAAGATAAAAAAATAAAATTAGCAGCAAGGGCTAAGAACGCAGTAATATCTAGGCTATTCATGATAATGCTTTCAATGGGATGCGCTTTTTATTACGTTCCCAATAATGTTTAGATGGAAAGTACATAAATTAATTATATTATATATTTTTATTATTAAACATAATTAGATTGATTTGCAAAATTTTTAATAAATGAAGACTTTTAAAATTGATGGTCTTAAACATTTAATAACTTGTGTGGCTATAAGATTTTTGAAATGCATGATGGTAAATATGTCATAACATTTCTATCATTAAAGGCAAAATACTAAGTTTAAGTTAAATTAAATTTAAATTTAAATTATTTTTTTGGGGAACAAACTAAAAAGAAAATAGGTTCAAATAAATTAATAAAGAGCGAACATGTAGAATCAAATTGGGATAGGTGAAACAGATAAGTACTATTTGAATATTATCATTTGTAGTTTGTTTCAAAGTGGTGGTAAAGGTGAGGTGAATGGTCGAGAATAAAGATAGTGGTGGAGAGGATGGTGAAATATAAAATAGAAAAAGACAGATGAAATGCTTAAAATAATATATATAACTAAAATTTTAATGATGTGTTATAGAAAATGTGACGTGGGCATTGATATGCCATCCATGTCACGCCATTGAAGAACATTTTGTCTTAATATTCTATTTAATATTAAAAACAAAACCAAACAGAATATCATCAATTACTATAATCGAGCATAATACAATTTTTTCATAAAATGCTAATCCCTAAATTATTACTGTGCCATTTCAAATTAAAATATTAAGTAATTTTTATTAATTGTTATTAAGCTATTCTCATTTACAAAAAGCTCTGACTTGACTCAAAATACTAATAGTAGTTTTATGTTTTTTTTTTTAATATATAACAAGAAAAGAGTAATTTGATAAGGAAATAACACATACTCAAATTAGAAATTATGATATTACTGTTCAAACTGTAATAACTTTTCCATTTGAATTTTCATGACTATTTTCAATGTCAAGTAAACATTTTAAGGTGCAATTGCTCAAATATCTGTCTATAATTCAAGCACTTAATGAGAAAAGTCCATAAAAAGAAAGAACAGAGAATTGGTATCTCCTTTAAAAATATTTGTTTCGATATTTTCAGGTGCACTTCTAACGTAACACATATTTTTTCTTATGTTAAAAGAAGACATCTCATCTTATTTAATATTATTAACACATGAAGTATCCACGAAGAAAAATGCAAACCCTTTGATTGTTCACAACTTGATGAGGTTTAAATAAATTAGAATTTTTTTCCTAAATATACGTGCTAATAAACTACCAAAATGTGTTGCCTATGAATTTTGTGCTACCAAAAATAGAATACGAGGAAATAACAACGCACAAACACAAAGAAAAAGTAAGTTGATGAGATATTGGTCACCTTTTATTTCTTCTTCATTGATGTTTAATCCCAACAAAATAAGTTTAAAATCAAATGATTAACTCGAAAATGCAATAGTTTTTATTGAATAAAGATGTATATGAAATATCCATATAACCATATTTAAATAGTATATTATTTAAATTAATTTAAAGATCTTTGCAAAACAATTGGAGTAATACAATTAAGGAAATTATTTTTGTAATAAAATGTTGGGCCCATGCTCAGCATGGGCCATCCCCCATCTAGTTTGGATAATCAAAAGTTGTTCTTTCGGTTTATGTGTACCTCGACTAATCTGTCGGTTACCTACTATCTCTATTAGCACAGTACGAAGTAACTCTATCCCGTCAAGATTAGGCCAAATGAAAGTAGGTTTCTTTAACTAACCTTCATGAGGTATCTGGATTAAGAAAGTGAATTCTCTTGGCCCCATTTTATGTTTGGATACTCAAAAGCCGTTCTTTTGGTTTATCGACTAATCTATCAGTTACCTAGTATCTCCATCAGCAACTAAGTAACTCTATCTGGGGATGTTCATAAAAATCCGAAAACCCGAACCAAACCGAAAACCAAACCAAACCGACCAAAAAACCGATACTTTTTGGTTTGATTTGGTTTTGGTTTTGGTTTTGAAATTTAAAAATCGATCAAATTTGGTTTGGTTTTAGTTTTAACTAAAAAAAATCCGAACCAAATCGAATATAGGAGTAGCTATTTTAAATTTATTATTACACCTATATATATGTATACTTTTATACAAAGTTTTAAAATTTTTATAGTAAATATTAATCGTTTGCACTTTTAGTACAATTCTTTACCTTTATATTCTAGTTTAATTGGTAGTTTTCTTTTGTTAAGTATAAGAATCTATTTCATGTTAAAAATAATATTATTTTTAATTGAGTCCTTAAATTATTCATCATTATTTGATTCAATTATCAACAATATATCTTGGTAAGTAATAAATTTCTCAAAGGGCAATTGATTTGATAGTGTTACGTTGAAAATGTGGTCGCCGAAATATGTGTTTGGTAGTGTATGTCTTATATTTAAGAAAAAACTGACTTAATTGGTTTGATTTGGTTCTAATATTTGAAAAACTGACTTACTTGGTTTGGTTTCTTTTTAGGGAAAAACCGATTCAAACGGAACAAACACCCCTAACTCTACAACAACAACAACAACCCAGTATAATTCCACTTAGTGGGGTCTGGGGAGGGTAGTGTGTACGTAGACCTTACCCCTACCCTGGGGTAGAGAGGCGGGTTCCAAATAGACCCCGGCATCCTTCCCTCCAAGAACTTCCCACCTTGCTCTTGGGGAGACTCGAACTCACAACCTCTTGGTTGAAAGTGGGGGTTGCTTACCATCAGAGCAACCTCTCTTGTCTTATAAACACCCCTAACTCTACAACAACAACAACAGCCCAGTATAATTCCACTTAGTGGGGTCTGCGGAGGGTAGTGTGTACGTAGACCTTACCCCTACCCTGGGGTAGAGAGGCGGGGTCCAAATAGACCCCGGCCTCCTTCCCTCCAAGAACTTCCCACCTTGCGCTTGGGGAGACTCGAACTCTCAACCTCTTGGTTGAAAGTGGGGGTTGCTTACCATCAGAGCAACCTCTCTTGTCTTATAAACACCCCTAACTCTACAACAACAACAACAGCCCAGTATAATTCCACTTAGTGGGGTCTGCGGAGGGTAGTGTGTACGTAGACCTTACCCCTACCCTGGGGTAGAGAGGCGGGGTCCAAATAGACCCCGGCCTCCTTCCCTCCAAGAACTTCCCACCTTGCGCTTGGGGAGACTCGAACTCACAACCTCTTGGTTGAAAGTGGGGGTTGCTTACCATCAGAGCAACCTCTCTTGTCTTATGAACACCCCTAACTCTATCCATCAAGATTAGGCCAACTGAAAGTAGATATCTTTTAACTAACCTTTTCCTTTGCATTCCCAATAATATTGGAGGTTATGAAAATGTGGATTATTGGTTAATCTTTGGAAAGATTAGATTGTTGTAGAGCACATGTTAATATATGCGGACAATCTAGATGATTGACGTATGTGTATCTTTTTTAATTCTTTGATACATCCGTTAATTTTATTTGACGATGTTTACTATGATGTAGGTTCCACGTGGATAAAATGTCATCAGCGCATGTTTACTTGAGATTGAACAAAGGTCAGACGTTTGATGATATACCTGAAGGTGTATTGGAAGATTGCGCTCAACTTGTCAAGGCTAATTCTATCCAAGGTAAATATTTTTGTCCTGAAAAATGTAGCACATAATTCATAGGTTGATGTCTTTACATCTTCCTTCCCACAATACCAAATTAAAAAAAAGAATGGGAAAAGAAGCGTCATTACATCTGCCGTAGGATCTTTGACGGAACATGGTTTTCTGGTCAACTCTAATCCTTTTTTGAGGATACGAGGGGATGCTTCATCTAAAGCAAGTTTATTTCATATCTTCTTGTTGAAAGTTAAAAAGATTAATGAGGTTATATCTTGGAATATTTACAGATGTACGTGACCTAAAACTCTTACATAAGGAGATATCTTTGTATATTGTTATTAGACTAAGTAAATAAGAAACTCTTTTACACTCTCATGACCCACAGTCCTATACGGTTTTGGTAGAAACTTAAGTAGCTTTTGCGTGAGGCTGCATGTCCGGTCAAAACTTTTTGTTCTTTCTTAAGTCTGCTTGTATTGTCTATTTTGGTTCCACCGCATCTTGTCTTCTCTTCAATAGCCTATTGCCATTTTTCTTTCAATAGTTCTTCCCGGGATCCTGCATAAACACGGGATGCTTTGTGCATCGGGCAGCCCTTTTAGTTTGGATTTAGCTCCCTTTCTCGTATCTTCGGGCTTGTATTCAATCTTACCCGTTGCTATTCATGTCGTAATAAAGTCAGCTTGTGCCACATTTAACGTTAGCATCTAGTCAGCTGACACGTCATCTTCCAGTCTAGTGAAATGTCATTGTCCAGTCGGCTGAAATATCTACATTGTTGTTTTGTGTAACGTCACTCTGAGCAACGCTTAGTTAGGAGTATGTCGCCCGTCTAGTGACACATATTCAACTAGTGTCCTATCGGCGCCATGTCACCATGCAGCTATACTATCTAGTCTACGTCCTTGTAATGTGACAACATCATCATTGTTCAGCCAGCTCCTCAGATCCATGTCTTCATCCGTAACACCTTATTTTCCTATCAATGCTCCTTCAGCGTCACATCCTCTCCTAGTGATATGTCACTTTCAAATTTAGATATGTCAAACTGTTTTGCCACCTTTAGTTTGAGGCAGCATGTTGATAGTAAAGGATTAATATAGCTGTTCTTAGATCACAATATCTTTGAGTTCATGGAATTTGAGTAGGAAATGTTGTAGAATATTACCTACAAGAATATTACCTGTTTGACTGTAAAAGAATATTACCTATTTAAATAAAAGAATATTACCTATTTGACTGTAAAATATCTACTGTAGTATTTGTTAACTGTGGAAAATAACTACGACTATTTATCATATTTAAGTAACCTTGGAGGAGTTCTCCTCATACAATTGTCACTAAATTAAATCAATAAGTTCTTTCTCCCATTTACAATGGGAGGTATACCTGGGAGTCACATGTTATGGCTGTTCATGTGCAGTGGAGGATTTATTAAAGTTTGGCATGTTTGGGTGGGTTAGTTGACCCCTTTCTAAGCGCGGAGTTTGAAGACCTTACTCAAGCTTTCTGTGGAACTGAGCAGCTACCAAATGTGTTGTTTAACTGTTGATCTGTTTGCAATGATACTGCCCAAGTATAAGCTCCTGGCAGTAGATGAAATGCCTAAATTTATTTAAATCAAATGTCTATGTTTGAAGCAGTGTTTTTCAGAGCGAGAAGCCCAAAAAGGTGACAAGGGCCCACTTCACTTGAAGCGAGACATGAAAAGCGAGATGCGAAGGGCTTGCTTCATTTAAATAAAAAACCTTGCGCAGATAAGTAAAAATAACTAAATGAAAAAGCACTTAACAAATAATGTATATAAGAAAATCTTTCTTAAAAACCAAAAAGTAGAGGGTCATATATATATATATATATATATATATATATATATATATATATATATGAATCAGTGTTTTGGATAGCGTGCGACAACAAATAGCAACGAGGTCTCGCTTCACTGAGGCGAGAGGCGCGCAGCGAAGCGCTCGCCTTTTTGATGTAAAGCGACAATTTATGCAAAAACATAAAATATTATATACATATAACTAAAAACTCAATAACAATAATATATCATTCAAAAATTAAAGACTCAATAGATAGTCATAGACTCATATTAGATTCGTAAATTAAAGTCTAATAGTCTAAACTCTAAAACAAGCAACATTTATTCTTCTTCAAGATTTTCAAATTCTACAACTTCATGAATGCTAGCATTATATTGGCTGTCATTTTCTTCATCCTCGGACTCTTCATCAATTAGGGACCGGCTTGAACTTGCTACTCCCTTTCCCTTGTAACTTGAAGAACTCGCTTTAAGTCCATAGATATTCTCCTCAACTCCAACGACCATAGAAACAGTACCCCAATCAAGATCATCTCCTTCATACACTTGTTCATCTTCATGATTTTGGGGGCTCCAGTTAACCATTCATTTGCCTCGTCAATGTTGTCCAAAAAAATTGGATCAATGGTATCGCGAGCTTCATAACGTCGCCTTAATGTTCTATTGTATTTAATATACACTAGATCATTGAGACGCGATAGCTCAAGCCTATTCCTTTTCTTGGAGTGAATCTACGCATAAGTTATTTAGATTAATTAATAGATACTAATAATATTGTAGAATATATTAATATAATAAATCTACTTCTTACATGCTCAAATACGCTCCAATTTCTCTCGCATCCAGATGCACTACAAGTTAGGCTTAATACTTTGATGGCAAACTTTTGCAAGTTTGGAGTTTGATGTCCAAATTGCTTCCACCATTCAACTATAGAAAAATATTTTAAA
>MU690665.1:82900-113417 GCA_026770625.1 Nicotiana glauca
ACCTCTCTTTTTACGATCCTTTTTCATCTATCAACACAAAAACGCCCAGGGAGAAGAAAAATCCAGGAAAAGCCCACGGAACCCGGGGATAGAGAGGAAAGAGATCTTTCATATCCAACGATTTGGAAACAACTAGATAGTAATTTCCCGAACCTCCTCAAGGGGAGGCGGGATAAATTTCGATGATAAATAAAGGTTCCCCAATATTATCTCTGCTTAATCTTCTACTATATAGTTCTGTCTTTTGATCTGGTATTAATTATGATTGACTATGATTTACCCCTTCATCTATATTGATTGATTTGTTCGAAAAGTATTCAATAACTTTTGAGACAAACAATTCGGCACCGTCTGTGAGGATTTCCTAGTGAAAACACTTAGTTCTTCCCCGATCAAAGCAAGAGAGACACCAAGAAGGTAACTCGACTCAAACCAGAATCAACGGAGAAGTTTCCCCCGTTTTGGCTCCCCCTCATCCCCCATACTATGCTGGGTCAGAGACCTCACTTGAACTGGGACTCAAGCTAAGTGCCTTCACCCTAAAAATAGCACAGTTCGACCTGGCTCGAATTGGGACTCAAGCTAAGTGCCTACGCCATAAAAAATAGTATAGTTGACCTAGCTCGAACTGGGACTTAGGCTAAGTGCCTTCGCCATAAAAAATAGCACAGTTCGACCTGGCTCGAACTGGGACTCAGGCTAAGTGCCTTTGCCAGAAAAAATAGTACAGTTCGACCAGGCTCGAACTGGGACTCAGGCTAAGTGCCTTCGCCATCAAAGCAGTATAGTTCGACCTTGTTCGAACTATGACTCAGGCCAAGTGCCTTCGCCATCAAAGCAGTATAAAGTGCCTTCGCCGTAAAAAATAACACAATTCGACCTGGCTCGAACTGGGACTCGGGCTAAGTGCCTTCGCTATCAAAAATAGCACAGTTCGACCTGGATCGGACTGGGACTCAGGCTAAGTGCGTTCGTCATCAAAAATAGTAAACTTCAAACTGGCTCGAACTGGGACTCAGGCTAAGTGCCTCCGCCCTAAAAAATAACACAGTTCGACCTGGCTCGAATTGGGATTCAGGCGAAGTGCATTCGCCATAAAAAATAGCACAGTTCGACCTCGCTGGAACTGGGACTCAGGCTAAGTGCCTTCGCCCTAAAAAATAGCACAGTTCGACCTGGCTCAAACTAGGACTCAGGCTAAGTGCCTTCGCCATCAAAAATAGCACAGTTCGACTTGGCTGGAACTGGGACTCAGGCTAAGTGCCTTCGCCATAAAAAATAACACAGTTTGACCTGGCTCGAACTGGGACTCATGCTAAGTGCCTTCGCCATAAAAAATAGTACAGTTTGACCTGGTTCGAACTCGGACTCAGGCTAAGTGCCTTCACCCTAAAAAATAGTACAGTTCGACCTGGCTCGAATTGGGACTCAGGCTAAGTAACTTCGCCCTAAAAAATAGCACAGTTCGACCTTGCTCGAACTGGGACTCAGGCTAAGTGCCTTCGCCATAAAAAATAGCATAGTTCGACCTGGCTGGAACTGGGACTCAGGCTAAGTGCCTTCGCTATAAAAAATAGCACAGTCCGACCCGACTCGAACTGGGACTCAGGCTAAGTGCCTTCGTCATAAAAAATAGTATAGTTCGACCTGGCTCGAATTGGGACTCAGGCTAAGTGCCTTCGTCATAAAAAATAGCACAGTTCGACCTGGCTCGAACTGTGACTCAGGCTAACTACCTTCGCCATAAAAAATAGTATAGTTCGACCTGGCTCGAACTGGGACTCAGGCTAAGTGCCTTCGCCATCAAAAATAGCACAGTTTGACCTGCCTCGAATTGGGACTCAGGCTAAGTGCCTTCCCCATAAAAAATAGCACAGTTCGACCTGGTTTGAACTGGGACTCAGGCTAAGTGGCTTCGCCATAAAAAATAGCACAGTTCGAACTGGCTGAAACTGGGACTCAGGCTAAGTGCCTTCGCCATGAAAAATAGCATAGTTCGACCTGGATCGAACTGGGACTCAAGCTAAGTGCCTTCGCCATAAAAATTAGTACAGTTCGACCTGGCTCGAACTGGGACTCAGGCCAAGTGCCTTCGCGCTTAAAAATAGCACAATTCGACCTGACTCGAGCTAGGACTCAGGCTAAGTGTCTTCGCTCGAAAAACTAGTACAATTTGACCTGGCTCGAACTAGGACTCTAGCTAAGTGCCTTCGCCATAAAAATACGCACAGTTCGACCTGGCTAGAACTGGGACTCAAGCTAAGTGCCTTCGCCATCAAAAATAGCACAGTTCAACCTGGCTCAAACTGGGACTCAAGCTAAGTGCCTTCGCCATAAAAAATAGAACAGTTCGACCTGGCTCGAATTGTGACTTAGGCTAAGTGCCATCACCATAAAAAATAGTACAATTCAACTTGGCTCGAACTGGGACTCAGGCTAAGTGCCTTCGCCCTAAGAAATAGCACAATTTGACCTTGCTCGAACTGGGAGTTAGGCTAAGTGCCTTCGCCATAAAAAATAGCACAGTTCGACCTGTCTTGAACTGGGACTCAGGCTAAGTGCCTTCGCCATCAAAAATAGCATAGTTCAACCTCGGACTCAGGCTAAGTGCCTTCGCCATAAAAAATAGTATAGTTCGACCTGGCTCGAACTGGGACTCAGGATAAGTGCCTTTTCCATAAAAAATAGCACAGTTTGACCTGGATCGAACTGGGACTCAGGCTAAGTGCCTTCGCCATCAAAAATAGCACAGTTCGACCTGGCTGGAACTAGGACTCAAGCTAAGTGAATTCGCCATAAAAAATCGCATAGTTCAACCTGACTCGAACTGGGACTTAGGCTAACTGCCTTCGCCATCAAAAATAGTATAGTTTGACCTGGCTCGAACTGGAACTCAGGCTAAGTGCCTTCACCATAAAAAATAGCACAGTTTGAACTGCCTCGAACTGGGACTCAGGCTAAGTGCCTTCCCCATAAAAAATAGCATATTTCGACCTTGCTCGAACTAGGACTCAGGCTATGTGCCTTCGCCATAAAAAATAGCACAGTTCGACCTCGCTCGAACTGGGACTCAGGCTAAGTGCCTTCGCTATCAAAAATAGTACAGTTCGACCTAGCTCAAGATGGGACTCAAGCTAAATGCCTTCGCCATAAAAAATAGCACAGTTCGACCTGGCTCGAACTGGGGCTCAGGCTAAGTGCCTTCGCCATCAAAAATAGTACAGTTCGACTTGGCTCAAACTGGGACTCAGGCTAAGTTCCTTCGCCATAAAAAATAGTACAATTTTACCTGGCTCGAACTGGGACTCAGGCTAAGTGCCTTCCCCCTAAAAAATAGTACAGTTCGACCTGGATCGAATAGGGCTTAGGCTAAGTGCCTTCGCCCTAGAAAATAGCACAGTTCGACCTGGCTCGAACTGGGACTCTGGCTAAGTGCCTTTGCATAAAAAATAGCACAGTTTGACATAGCTCGAAGTGGGACTCAGGCTAAGTGCCTTTGCCATAAAAAATAATACAGTTCGACCTGGCTTGAACTAGGACTCAGGCTAAGTTCCTTCGCCATCAAAAATAGCACAGTTCGACCTGGCTCAAACTGGGACTCAGGCTAAGTGCCTTCGCCATCAAAAATAGTACAGTTCGACCCGGCTCGGACTAGGACTCAGGCTAAGTGCCTTCGCTATCAAAACAGTATAGTTCGACCTTGTTCGAACTATGAACCGGGACAAGTGCTTTCGCCATCAAAGCTGTATAGTTTGACCTCGTTCGAACTATGACTCAGGCTAAGTGCCTTCGCCATCAAAGCAGTATAAAGTGCCTTCACCATCAAAGCAGTATAGTTTGACCTCGTTCGAACTATGACTCAGGCCAAGTGCCTTCGCTATCAAAGCATTATAGTTCGACCTCGTTCGAATTAAGATTCAGGCCAAGTACCTTCGCCGTCAAAGCATTACAGTCCAACCTCATTCGAACCACGACTCAGGCCAAGTGCCTTCGCCGTCAAAGCATTACAGTCCGACCTCGTTCGAACTACAACTCAGTCCAAGTGCCTTACCTGTCAAAGAATTATATCCCGACCTCGCTCAAACTGAGATGAGTTTCGCCCCCCGCAACTAAATCACAAACCAATAAAGAACTGAGATGAAAAACAAATAACGATAAAAAATCTATATTAATACAATCATAAATGCGGACCATCGCCGCTTACATCTGGTTCGAACCAGTCGAAAAAGAAAATCTACGAAGAAGAAAACAAGGGAAAAACAAACGCCCACCGGCGTAACCAAAGAAAACAGACCAACACAGACAACAAAAGCAGAAGTCTATCTCACTCGGTGCCAATGCCGCCATCGCCCTCATCACCTCCATGAGGACCATCGTCATTGCCGTTTGCACCGCCATCGGTTTCGGGTGTCTCTACATCATATCCACAGTTAGCTCGAGCCTTACAAGCTTTCGAGCATGTATCCTCGAAAGCCCCCTCAGACACGGTGCCCCCCCTTAAACAAATTCTTAAAGATATCACTTTGAGCCTCGATATAAACCCAGAGTTCATGATCCCGGTGGGGAAGAGCAGCACGAGATGGTCCGACCTGGGCCCTCAGCCGTCGATTCTCCTCCTCCATGGCCGCAAGCCGATCCGAAAAGTCCTGGGCCTTCTGATCAATCTCACTGATTCGCTCCTCAAGCCTCGCCACTCTAAGGGTCGCAGTAGCCTTCTCCGACTCTCGTTTGGATTCATGAACAAGAACCGCTACCTCGAAGGTCGTCGCCCTCGTCGAAGCATCCCTCTGCGCACACTCTAAATCGACAACCTTACCTTTTAGTACGGCCAGCTTAGCTCTCCATTCAGAGCCTATCTCCGTAGATCTGACCCGGCTCTGCTCCTTTTCTAACTGTAGTGCTCGCAACTTGCCCTGCAGATGTTCACACTCCGCAGTGACCCCTCTTCCTACCACGAGCTCCTCGTCCTTGAGGCGGATTTGCTCTTTGAGCTCACTCCTACTGCGGAGCACCTGCACTAACTCACGATCCTTCCTCTCCAACTCTTCACCCAATGACCGGTCGTGGGGATCGTTTCTTAACCGTTCATGAAACTCACGGCACCTATCGAGATAGCGACGGTATTTTCCTAGCATCTGCAAAAAGATCCTCGACTGAACATTGGCCCTTCGAATATTCTCTACTTCCAACATGTACGACTGCAAAACAAGAAAAGTGGTAAACCTGTGCCCACTCAGCAATATAGGAAAAATAAAATAAATTCTGGTACACCATACCCGTAAGCCCATCACGGCCACCTCGTCCAGCACTTCGACATACGAAACATTCCTCAGGGACTCGATCTCGGCCTCGGGAAATATTAGGTTGAATTACGGTACCAAGCTGCCCCCTTGAGTCAACAAGTTCACGTCGGCAGGTATCTCAACGATGCAGGCCGACCCCTCTGCTGTAACCACCGAGTGAGTAATACCCTCCTCGAATATCCGAACGTCATCGGGGTCCAAGTCTGACTCAGACTCGTATTCATCAACCATTGCGCTCTTCCTCCTCTCTGTTGCTGAGGTTACGACGTGACCTGCCGAGGATGATGACGTCGCACTCAAGGCTGCGATGATAACATTAGAAGACCGAACCCCTGCTGCAATATGTCCCACATCGTTCTCGGACGGAACTCTCGATCAGGCTGCAGTGGTAGCAGAGTCCTCCTAGCCCTAGCTAATGGGAACGACCCCGATCATCTGCTCCCCATCGACGGTAGACGCTACTGCAACACCTTCCTCTGGGTTCGCCGGGGGAGAGTTCAAGTTGATCACTGTCGGGGGAGCTATCTCGAAACCTACTCTCCGCCTCTTCAACGACACTTCTTCCTCCCCGATTGATGGTGAGTCAGCTTGAGGGCGAACGACACCAGATGGGCCCCCGTCCCCAGACATCATCTCAGTGGGAAGGGTAAAGGCCACTGATTCCACCGATGCCTCCCTCGGCAAAGGACTGTGAGCACGTGATTTTTTCCCTACATGAATTACTCCCATAAGCTCAAAACAAATAGTTTCTTTCAGTGTTTGCAATTTTGTAGATTTTTGTGGTATTTTCTGTTAATTGTTTGCATTTTGGTTTGTGCATTTTAATTAGTAAAAAATACAAAATATATGTTGCATGTGCATTTAGGAGCTAATTTTTCATTTTAAGAATTATTTAGTAATTAAGTCGTTTTATAAGAATTGAAAATTACAAAAATAGTTTATTTCTGCAATTTTAATTTAGTTTGAAATTTTTGATAGTCTTCTTTAATTTGGATTTTCATTAGTTGTGGTAACTATTAATTAATGCAATATGGTAGGGTTAATTTGATTTAGGAATTAGTTTAGATTTTATTTTATTTTAGTTTTACTTTGAAAAGAAATTGAAAAAAGGAAAAAAAAAAGGAATTAATTGGAAAAGAGAAGGGAAAGGAAGAGTAATTGGATAAGAAGCCTGGTTTGGGCCATCTACTTTAAAATCCCACAGGCCCACACGTTTGCCCTGAAAACTCACCCAATACCCGCCCAAACACGCGTCCAACTCCCCCTCCTCCTCAAAACAATACCGTTTAGGCTCAAATAGATCAAAATCGTCGAATTTAATCTAATCCAATGGTGGGGAAGTGGGGTGGGCTTACTATTTAATTGTCTGAACCTTCAGCCTCCCCCCCCTTTCGTCTCCCTCACAACTCCTCTCTGCAAACCCTAGCGATGCCGCCTCCAAATCCTCCATCGTCGGTGGCGGCGCCACCACGAATTGCTACCAAACCTACACCAAATACCCTCCTCCATCTCCGCATCCCAGATCTGCCCCCCTTTTCCCTTAAATCGAACCCCAACTGCTCGAATTTCAAATCAAAAACCTCAAATCCTATCCGCTGCCCTAGAATTCCCAACCCTTTGCCCGGCGGCACCACCACCCCAAACACCACCAAATTAACACCCTAGGATCCCCATGTCCTCCTCTTCCCTAATCTCACACTCCCAACCCTTGAATTTTAGCCAAACTCCTCGAATCTAAAATCAAAGAAAACCCTAGAAATTTCAAAGTCCAAATCAGTGGGTTTATTGAAGATTTTTGACTATAATGGCCTTATTCATGTGTTTTCACATGAAAACGCACGATTAAGGGCTATTTCAGTCGAGAATTCGAAGAAGTCCACCAAAGTCTGTCGAATCGGATCCCGGCTAGTCTTGTTAGCTATCTTCTTTGTTCATTTTGCTTGCTTATCTAGCTTTCTACTTCATCTCCCTTTCTTGTTTGTTTTTAGATTGTCCAGGGTTTCTGTTGTTTATGTTTAATTAGGGTTCTTGCTTAATTAGTTAGTCTGTCTACAATTTGACTAATTCCCTTTTGTCAAATAGCAGTAGTTTTAGTTAAGTAATCGATGTTTTCTTTTTTTTATTGTTTCATTGTTTTTGTGTTCTATTTTTCCAATAAAAAAGGGAAATTCCGGGCTCCCTCTTGAAATCCTATATTAGACTCATTTCGATTTAGGGCTTAAGACTTGCATTTGAGCCAGAAAGCCCAAAAGGGAATTTAATTTGGTTTGCCGACCCATGTCAATTCTAGTTGGGCCAGCTTGACCCACGACCCATGCCCATAGGTTTCTGAAGTAATTAACAGGGGTGTAGCGGGTAATTTGGGTAATCTAAGTGAGGGAATTTAGTAACTAATTTGGAAGCTTCTAGTGAGAGGCCTTAGTGAAATTTCAGATTTGTAGTTATTAAACTTGGGTAGCAAGTCAGAAATTTAGGGGTATCTAGGCTAGAATGAAAATATCAAAGGGGAAAAAGTGCAAAAAGTGTGGCATTTCTGCAGCCCTAAGTGCCTTGCCTATAAAGGCACCTTAAGTTGATAATCAAGGGAGTGAAAAATCAGAGAAAATTGGAAATGACTGGAAATACTGAAATTTTACTGTTTCATTGAACTTCTTCAGTGATTTTTGGTTCTTTTCAACTTCTGAAAACAATAGTTCTTCATTATGGGATTTAAAATGGAGTGATATTGGGTTTTGAAAAGTTTTGGTTCGAGCTTTGTTGAGGTTTACTGTTCCATTGGATTTGGAGTTGATTTTATGGTTTCAATTACTAAATCTGGGCTGTTCTGTTGCTGATGCTCTGTTGATTTCTCCCTCTTTTCTTTGCTCATTCAATATCCAGGTACTACTCTTGAGATTTGCAGAATGTGAACTCAAATTTGATGAAATGAAATGGAAGAAGAATTTTGAAACAATGCATTAAATTTTGATTATAGCTTAGCCATACTTTCTTTTGTTCATGGAATCTTATTCATGCTTGCCTTGGAGGTTATAAGATGATAGAATAGTTTGACCTCTCCTTTATCCTGTTTAGCCTTAGTGGTTAAGCAATAGATTTATTTTGTATATTGAATGAATTATGGACTTTAGCTTTAAGTAAGTTTGAATTTGTGTTAAATGTTCTTTAAATATTATAATTGCAGAAGTTTCATGCTTGGTTTGATGTGTACTCTGGACCTTGTATAGTTTTAGGTTGAGGTCAATTAATGATATATGGTGAATGACTGTAGGCAGGTTTGCTAAAAATAACTATCTATTGGTTATCTTGTGTAAAATTGCCTACAATAGCACTTTATTGCAAGCCAGTTGATGGTTTAAAAGTTAAAATTGCCTACTGCTTTGGTTGCTAGAATTGGATTTCCAGAATTGCATTTTTAAAAAATCGAGTAGTTAGTTAAAGTTCTGTGCAACTTTTCATGAGATCAACGTTAAAACTTGTGTATTGTCTTGTTGCCCCGCAGGGACTCGATCCTGGGTCCCAGTAGCATGTGTGCATTATGTTCTCAAATTGGGGTGCCTTAGCTTAGCCCAAGCCATTAAGAAATCAGCAGGCTTTTGATACGGGCTGTTGGGTTTCAGTTCTAACCCAAAGTTTTGAGTGGTTGTCTATTTAATTTTAATCGATATTCCAATGTCAAACAAATGATAATATAATTTGATGGTTGCTCAATGTCAAGTTGACAAACCTGCTGATGTCTAAGTTCTTTTGTTGGCCTATTTTAAAAATCTATTAGTTGTCTGCTATTGTAAGAGTTCAGTATGCGAAGCCCTGAATGTCTAGCTGGTGCATGATTCATTTAAATTGGGCCTGAATCCGAAACTATTTTCCTAAAATCAGAATGTCCTATTTGGTATCGTTTGGGCCTGTTTGATGCGTGCCTCTAGTTACTAAGCCACTCTCGAACTATAGTTAAACAATTAGATTCCTTTAAATTTTCTTTTAAGTAATTAGTGGAGGTGAGCCGTATACAATAACTCATAGTTCATGGCCCTCCGAGCTTTAGTTTAAATATCCTTTAAAAAAATGGAATTGAGGTGCGCCGCGCCAAATAAAATCACAAATTGTGTGGCCCTCTTTAATTAGTTCTTTAAAATATTTAGAACTCGAAGCGAGCCATTTAGCTAATTTCCATGGCCCTCGCAAAATTAAAAATGTGTAGTTGCTTTAGACGCGTATTTTAATAATCTACTTTCCTAAACTCAGGTGTGCATTTCATGTGACTCAAATCCAAATCCCAAAATGTTGAATAATATGTGTTCCGGATTGCGGGCGCATTTCATGTGACGCGATCAAAAGACATGTTTTAAACGACGTTCAACATTCTTTAAAAATTTAATAAAAGCGGTTAAAAGCTAAAATTTGCACATAGGTTCAAAATGTATTAAAATCAGATAATTAAGCCGAATAAGATAGTTGAGATATTGTGCTAGAATCATAGAACCCGGGAATGCCTAACACCTTCTCCCAGGTTAACATAATTCTTTACTGGGATTTCTGATTCGCGGACTGTTAAACAGAGTCATTCTTTTCCTCGATTCGGGATTTTAAATCGGTGACTTAGGACACTATAAATCTCCCAAGTGGTGACTCTAAATCTTTTAATAAATAAATCCCATTTCGATTGTCCTTTAATTAGAAAAACTCCCTTTATTATACTCCATTCCGGGGGTATAGTGAAAAAAGGAGGTGTGACGGCTCTGGCGACTCAACTGGGGACACGAACCCAGAACTTTTGGTTTAGGGTTCAAAATTCAAGCTTAATTAAATTGTTATGTTTGGCTTTATCTGATTATGTTACATGTTTGGGCTTAATGTGCTAAATGCTTTATCGCTTTGATATTTGGTGAATTGTATACATAAACTACTACGAAACCCTTCCTCTCTCTGAGTTTTCTACATCATGGAGAAGGGTGAACTTTGTGTGACTTCTCTTCTGTTTAGAGTCTTTTCCCATTTAGAACGAGGTTCGAACAAGTTGCTAAGCCGGCGGAGCTTTTGTATCCCCGGTACACTGCCCCTCCCCCCNGAGGAATTAGTGTTGGGTTGGCTTATCATGTCTTTATGAATTTTGTAGTTCTTTTTTTTTGTCTTTGGCCCAATTTCAAAACCCATAAATTCTAGCCCATACCTCTTAACCTAAAAAAAAAACATAAGAGACTAACGCCCCAAAAAAAAAAATCTGAAGCTAGCACCGCAGACCAAAACAGACCCTCCCTGCGCGTCGTCTTCTGTAAAAGACCCTAGCTTCTTCTTCACGAACGAAAGTCACAAACCCTTAAGCAATCACTGAAAAAAAAAACCTAAGGACCTAAAGAGCTAACACCTATAACTAGACTATTCTAGGGCAGCAACGGTTTTCGATTAATATCTCTCTTCTGTTGGTAGTGTTCTCTTTCCAATCTCTTCACCAAAGGTTTAGAAAACCAAAAGTAAGAGACGGTCAGAGCATAATCGCATGAGCACATATATAAGATTCCATGGGAACGTGTAACTTCTGCATCCTAGCGCAAGTTTGCTGATTCGGAATTCGATTCGAAGTGATTCCGTCGTTGGTTCAATTTGCGGTTCCGATTTCGATTGTTGCTATCTTGTTTGTTTCTGTTGCACGTTCAAATTTCATTTGCCGGGTCTTGCACACAGTAAATTCGAGCATATTTCTGTAATTTTTGATTTTACTCATTTAAAAGAAGCAATCCCAGGTTCAATTCTTATCACTCTTACTTTTATTTTCACGATAGCTTCCGATGTGATATGAACAGCATGTTACTTATCTATTATTTCTCAATTCTTCTTGGTTTAAGTTCTGTTGGAATTATTATTTGCTAGAGTTGTTTGGGCGTTTCATGTTCGGATTGTTTGAATAATGTATACATCTCTACGGGCCATGAGATTTATGATTAAAACAGAATTAAAATTAGCATGAGATTGTAGTGATTGCATAGTGTTGGTTTAGTTTAAGAGTGACTTAAATATCATGTAAGGTCATATAGATTTATGTTTGTTGGAAGATTAATCTAGGAGAGGGTCATTTTAGGCTTTAATTTAATTTACTTTTGCATCTGAACTTTGTTTCAGTAATATAGATAATTACTTCACCTTTGTGGTGTATCATAAGCACATAAACAAAGGCGCAGTTAATTTATCGCCTTCGAGTAATTGATTTTTGATTCTTTAATAATTTGAGGCGTGTCATTTAGCAAAATTTCATGGCCCTCGCAAAGCTAAAATGCATAGTTGCTTTAGGCGCGTACTTTAATAATATTACCTTCCTAAATTCGGGTGTGCATTTCATGTAATCCAAATCCAAATCCTAAAACGTTGAATAAAATGTGTTTCGGATTATGGGTGCATTTCATGTGACGCGATCCAAAGACATTTTAGACGACGTTCAATTTTCTTTAAAAATGAATAAAAACGGTTATAAGTTAAAATTGACACATAGGTTTAAAATGTTCTAAAATCAGATAATTAAGCCGAATATAATAGTTGAGCGACCGTACTAGAACCACGGAACCCGGGAATACCTAACACCTTCTCCCAGGTTAACAGAATTCCTTACCCAGATTTTTGGTTCACGGACTGTTAAACAAAGTCATTCTTTTCCTCGATTCAGAATTTTAAACCGGTGACTTGGGACACCATAAATCTCCCAAGTGGCAACTCTAAATCTTTTAATAAATAATCCCATTTCGATTGTCCTTAAATTGGAAAAACTCCCTTTCTGTATCCCTTATGGGGGTGTAGTAGAAAAAGGAGGTGTGATAGCTTTGACGACTCTGCTGGGGACAAGAACCCAGAACTTCAGTTCAGGGTTCAGAATTCGAGCTTAGATAAATTGTTTTATTTGGATTTATTTAATTTTGTTACATGTTTGGGCCTAATGTGCTAAGTGTTGCTTTTGCCGCTTTGATATTACGTGAACTGTATATAAACTGTTGCGAAACCCTTCTTCTCTATGAGTCTTCTAAATCATGAAGGAGTGTGTACTTTGTGTGACTTCTTTTCTGTTAGAGTCATACTCCAAATTTAGAATGAGGTTTGGATGAGTTGCAAAGCCGGCGAAGCTTCTGTATTCCCGGTACGCTGCCCCCCCCGACTCGAGTTGTCCGCTCGGGTAAGCCAGGTCTAGAACAATAAACCCAGGTTTTAAACCTAGTATAACAAAGCCTCATGCCGGATCCCTAGTAGGAACATTTGTTTGCATCATGTGCATTTGACTTAGGGAACTCAACACAGTGATTGGGTCTATCTAAGACAGGTAACCTGAAATGAAAAGACCATCCTGATGCATCCTACTTGCTACTTGTGCATTTATTTTCTTTGGATTTGCATGTTGACTGGCTTGTAGATAATGGGAGAGAGTTGAAAAGAAAATAACAATGCCAGGTTTAAGTGAGGGTAGTCACTTGTTTTTGAAAAATCAATATCCAAATAGTATTGAAACTCTGCCGGATTTTTGAGAAAATAACAAAAAAAACAAAAAAAAGAAAAATTGTTGTTTTTAAAAAATAGTTGGTTTTGTTAAATCTGCCCGAACTACGCCAATCTGCTTCCCACCGGATGTGGGATACGTAGGCAACCCTCATCGGGTCCAACTTTCCTTTTTTTTTAAAAAAAAAGCCCAAAAACAACAAAAGTTTTAATTTTGCCCACAAATAAGTCGGGTGATGCTATTTTTGCTTAAAATAAGCCGAATGTCCCCAAAAGGGCACCGGAAGACTGTTTTTGCAAGAACAACCACCTTGGGTCGTTTTCAACTGTTAGCGGGCACAACCTTAAAATCTTCTTTCCCGAAGTGCTAAAAGGTCGTATCCGCAAAGCCGAAGTTTTGTTTTTGAAATGAAAAGTTTGAGAAAAAATGATGTTGCTTTTTCTTCTTTTTAGGTTAAAATAAGTCTTTAAATCACCTTGATAAATGTGCAGGATGAGCACGAATGAAATTGAACCCTTCACAGTCCTTAAGGAGATCCCCTTGAAGCTTCAGATGTGGTGGAATGATTTAGAAAAGGGCAGTAGAAAAACAATGGTAAAAGTTCTGGGAGGCCTCGTCGGACTATTGAACGTCAAGCCAAGGTAAGCTTTAATACCTTTTTGGGACCCAATTCGCAATGTGTTCCATTTCTCTGACTTTGAGCTCACACCTACATTGGAGGAAGTTGAGGGTTATGCGGGCCTTAATGGAAATCTTAGAAGCCGATATCCATTGGCACCAAAACCGGTATCTCCCCATAGGTTCCTGGACTTGCTGAGTATTAGTCGGGACATTCAGGACGGAAATCTATCGGAAGGGTATTGCACACTCCATTTTTTGTATCATCGATATGGCAACCCCCGAGGTTTTGAATAGCCGAACACTGGTCTAACCTATGCGGGAAATAAAGACAAATGGGAGGCAAGACGGGGTTTAGCTTTCATGGTAGCCTTCTTGGGAGTTGTGGTCTGTCCCCGGAAAGATGGGAACATAGAGATAGGTCTTGTGGGAATGATCGATGTTGCAATCAAGAAAGCTAACAACAATGTGGTCCCTCTGATCATATCTGAAATCTATCGATCTTTGACTATCTGCCGGGAAGGGGGAAAGTTCTTCCAGGGTTGCAATTTGTTACTACAGTAATGGATGCAAGAACACCTCTGTCCCCGGGTTGGGTACATGAATTATGGTTTGACCGGATTGAGCTGCATTGAAGAATTTGAAACCTGAGTAGCAGGTATTGAATTCCCTACGGGTACTGAAGCTTGGCTCGCACATTCGAGGTCCTTGACTGCTGATAAGATCGAGTGAGCATTCGGATGGATCCCTACTACCGAAGTAGTGTACATGTCAGCTGAAGTGTCTTATATCCTCTTGATGGGCATCTGGAGCATCCAACCCTATGCTCCCTACAGGGTCTTGCGACAACTAGAAAGATTTCAAAATGTCCACAATGATGAATATTTGAGTAAACATGTCATTGAACTAGGCCCAAAATCCGCATTTCTAGAAGGGAAAATTCGCCAAATATGGAATGAGTGTAGGTTTCTTGAACCTAAGACCATAGTTCAAGACCGGGCTAGAAGTGAAGTGGACCCTAAGTACATGATTTGGTTCGGAAAAAGGTTCCAAATTCCTGAAAGGCCCACAAAGAGGCCACACGTACAATAATTTACCGATGGGTCCCAGGTGCAGTGGGATTGGTTGACTAAGGATAATGAGTACAGATCCAAAATAAGCCAATTGGAAAGGCAAATCATGGAGCTTCAATTTGAAAATGGTGTTCAAGCCGCCGCAGACGAGGGAGAAAAAAAGGAGCTGGACCAGGAAAATGAGGCCCTTAAAGCTTAGATTAGAAAGTGAAAACAGCTGCCAATAACCTGGAAAGAAGTCAGGCTGATGAAAGACTTATAAGTGGTCTAAAAAAGAAAGTCCTCGAATTCCAAGAAGACCTGGAAAAGTTCGAAGATAATCTAGCAAAATTCCGGGCATAGTGGACAAAGAAAGCAGAAGAACGAGCACGATTTCTGCAGCAAATGAAGAGAAATTATGAAGGGACCATCACTAGCCTGAGAAGAAAGGTGACTAATCTTGAGGATGAGGGAGCCCATCGGGTTAAAGATTTCAAGGCTGATAGGGAGCATTGCTATAAGCCGATTGCTAAAATGGAGAGAGAAATACAACAATTACAAGATCACCATTTCCACGACTCCCAAGTATTGGAAGCTCGGAACCAGCAAATAGGGTGGTTACTTCAGGAAAAGGGCAGAATCAAAGAAAGGATTAGGGCCATCGCTGACTATATTACCATGAAATGCCAAGCGTGCGAGTACATGACTCGTACCACTTTCTTTGCTGCAGTGATGATTTTTGTCCGTCAAGTTATGAGCGATTTGGAGCAACTTCAAGGGGGCCTTGCACATAGGCCCCTGGCGAGGCTGAATGATGTCCTGCGGGCCCCAGTAGTTGAAGCTTTAATGTGTTCTTGATTTTTCGGTCATTGAGTCCACATTTCCTTTTCCACTAAAGTGTGTCAGTTGTTTGAGTCTGTATTTTATTTTGTTGAAATATGATAGTTGATTTTGGAGTCTGTATTTCTTCTTTTCGTCAGAGTCTGTTAGTTATTTTAATTTGTCAGTTTTAAGTCTTTGTAATCAAAGTATTTTCTAACTATGAAAATTGAAAATTCCAAAACATTTTGCTTCTCTTTTACATTTATTTTTCAAGAACTACGCTTGGTCTGATTCATGCGGGCTCATGATATATAGGCAATCTCCATAGTATTCGACCGTAACCAAATAAGAAAAGAAAAAAGAAGAAAAAAAAGAGAGGAAAAACAACATGAAAAAAAGAAAGAAAAAAGAACGAAAAAAAGAGAGAAAAAGAGAGGAAAAACAACATGAAAGAAAAGTAAAAAAGAAGGAAAAAAAGGAGAGGAAAAGCAACATGAGTGGAAAAGAGAAGAAAAAGAGGGAAAAATAAGAAAATTGAGAGAAAGAAACAATGGCAAAACGAAAGAGGGAAATGAGAGAGAAAAACAAAGAAAAAGCAAAAACAAAGAAAAGAGATGAAAGAGTAAGAAAATTTGTAAATGAAAAGCCGAGATGACGCAAGCAGCCGAGCAAATGCATAATAGAAACGATTAACTGCTTAGATGCATTCATTCCCCAATGTGCGGTTACTAATCTGTTAAAGCCCTAACTACTAACAAAGTTGTTGTTGATGTATTGAGTCCAGGCAAGTGGTTAGTTGCTCTGGCATTCTAGCAACCCATTCCTACAATACCCGGTCAAAGGGCAGGTTGAACATGACTAACCAAGAATTGGAGGCGAGTATTGTTGACCCATCAAAAGAAGTGGAAGAAGTTGATGTTAATGCGATGAAAGAAGAGATGTATAAGCTGAAGCAACAAAATGGCCGAAATGTATCAAGCCTGGGTAAAGGGGTATCCACCACCGGTTTATCCCGCCAACCCTGCTTATATCCCACCATTGGGTCAACCTCAAAATCCTACCACTATGAATTCATCCCCGGCCTTTCCTACCTCAACAATGTTATGGCACCACATCCCAAACACCACCAACCTCACCACCTAAACGAGTTCCATACCCTCCCCCACCAACCACTCTTGTGTTTGTGGCACCTCCATATGCTACATTGCACCAATCTTCCAGCGAGCCCCTATTTGAGACTCAAGAAAAATCATTATTATCCCCCAGAACCAACCTTCAAAGCACCAGAACCATGTTCCTACACTTCTCATCTTGACCTTTCGGCAGAAACTGAGAAGCCTCCTAAGAATTCTGAGCAGGAGGAGATGGTTAGGAAAGTCAAAAGCTTGGAGCAATCTTTCAGGAATATGCAGGGGCTAGGTGGACAAGTAAGTGTGGCCTATAAAGACCTGTGTCTGTTCCCAGATGTCCAATTACTAGCAGGATTAAAGCTGCCCAAGTTTGATTTATGTGATGGGCATGGTGATACAGTGGTGCACCTGAGAGGTTTTTGTAGGAAGATGAGAGGGACAGGTGGAAGAGATGAATTACTGATGGCTTATTTTAGTCAAAGTTTAAGTGGCTCAGCTTTGGAATGGTACACCCGACAAGATCACGGTCGTTGGTATACTTGGGATGATCTGGACCAAGTATTTGCCTGTCATTTTCAGTAAAATCTTGAAATTGTCCCCGACCGTCTGTCATTGACCAAGATTGAGAAGAACCCCAGGGAGAGTTTCAGAGAATATGACTTCTGTTGGAGAGAGAAAGCAGTGAGGGTTGATCATTCGATGAAAGAGAGTGAAATGGTTTATTACTTCTTGCAGGTTTTAGAGCCCACTTATTTCGGTCACTTGGTGTCAGCAGTAGGGAAATATTTCAATGAAGTGGTGAAAATGGGAAGCATGGTGGAGGAAGGACTCAATACCAACAAGATCATGAGTTATTCAGCAATCAAAGCAACCACCCAGGCCATTCAAAGTGGCACTGGAGGCGTACTAGGGAAGAAGAAGAAAAAGGACGTTACGGTAGTTAAATCAAGAGCTTGGTCTAGGGGCCCGTCACCTTACTATAACCGACTCGACCCTACCCCTAAACTTACCCCCACACTCCATATAGCCCACCACAACCCACCTCCAGATCCCCACTTCTCTATCCATCATGCACAAACATATCCTCAACCTCCTGCCCAGGTGCAATGGCATGCGCCAACCCCACAAAATACTTACCCAGCTCCCTAAAACACTTACCCACCTCCAAAAACCTACAGAAATCCCCATGGAGCAGGTTTCTGTCCTAACCAAACCTTCAAGAATGAGAGGACGCAGAAGCAGAAGACTTTCACTCCATTGGAAGAATCATATACCAGTCTATTCCACAGGTTGAGACAGTTGGGAATGTTGAATCCAATTGAGACTAAGTTGCTAAATCCCCTCCCGAGAAATCTTGACCACTTGTTAAGTTGTGAATATTATTCAGGGGCTCTTGGGCATGATACAGAGAAATGCTGGAAGTTAAAGGCAGCCATTTAAGAGCTCATTGACACCCTTCAGATCAAGGTTCAGGCCCCAGAGGTGCCTAATATCAACCAGAATCCATTGCTGGCCCATCATGAGACCAATATGATTGAGATAGTGAAAAAGGAGGAGAGCCTAAGAATCCCTCATAGACTGTAGTGATGATCAGGTCCACTGAAGTCAAGCCGAGTAGGGAATCAAGTAGCGAAAAGTCATTGATCAAGGTGAAAGGAACAGGTAGTGAACTAGTTGTGGCAATTGAAAAAGAACCCTCAAGCAGTGTTGCAGTAAAATAGGGGAAGACAAAAGTGGTGGTACCAGGAGCATTAATCAAGCTTGTTGTGGTTGTGGAAGGTGCTCGCATAGAGCCGGTCATTCTCAAACTGGTAGCCCAGCTGCCAATAGTCAACAGCAAGGTCGTCCCTTGGAACTATGGCCGAATGTCTGTGATTTACAAAGGGAAAGAAGTTAAAGAAGAAGTTTGTGAAACCCATGTTCTGACTTGCTCGGGGAGATGCTTTGACCCCGAGGAGTTAAGAAAAGCCAAAACCTCCAAAGACAACTCAATACTGGTAAAGAAAACTGTGACCGAAGAAGAGGCAGAAGAATTCTTGAAGAAGATGAAGGTGCAGGACTATTCCGTTGTAGAGCAATTGAGGAAAACACCTGCCCAGATCTCCTTGCTCTCATTTCTAATCCATTCCGATGAGCACCGTCGGGCATTGATGAAAATCTTGAATGAGGCCCACGTCCCTGACAAGATCTCTGTAAACCATCTAGAAAAGATTGCAAACAAAATATTCGAGGTGAACAGAGTTACCTTCTCTGACGATGAGTTGCCTGTGGAGGGTACTAAGTACAGTATGGCCCTTTATCTAACAGTGAAATGCGAAAAATCTGTGGTTACTCGAGTTTTGGTTGACAATGGGTCTAGTGCAAACATTTGCCCTCTCTCCACATTGAACAAGGTGAAAGTGGACGATGATAGAATTTGCAAAAACAACATTTGTGTTTGAGGGTTCGACGGTGGGGGCAAAGATTCAGTGGGTGATATAATACTAGAATTGACAATAGGTCCTGTTGATTTCACTATGGAATTCCAAGTGTTGGATGTGGCGGTTTCTTACAATATTTTGCTGGGGCGACCCTAGATTCATGCCACCAAGGCAGTGCCGTCTACCTTGTACCAGATGGTTAAATTTGAATGGGACAGACAGGAAATTGTGGTACACGATGAGGATAATCTGCGCGCCCTGGGTGATGCCATTGTACCTTTCATCTAAGCTGAAGACGATAAGGGTCCATAGGTATATCAGGTCTTCGACATAGTATCGGTGGAAAAATCCCAGAAGGTGAGTGTGTTCCAATCCCTAAAGTAGCAACCACATCAGTTATGGTGGATTCGGAGATGTTGAATAATGGCTTCGTACCTGACAAGGGTTTGGGTGCTTCTCTGCAAGGCATCGTACAACCAGTGTCTCTTCCCAAAAACTTGGATACTTTTGGTTTGGGATTCAAGCCTACAGCTGCGGACATAAGGCGAGCCAGAAAGCTGAAACAAAGAGAATGGGTTCTTCCGAAGCCCATCCCGCAGCTGTCCAGATCATTTGTCAGTCCTAGTGCCAGAAAGCGCCCAATGTCAACAATTCCCGGTTTATTGATTGATGCTGATGGAGATTTGGATAAGGGGTTCGAGAGGTTGTTCGACGAGGTAAACACGGTGGAAGCTGGAGAAGGATCAAGAAAGGTGGATGTGCAATTTGTGGGGCCCTGTGAAAAGATCAACAATTGGGAAGCTACTCATCTTCCTACTAGGAGGGAGTCGTGGTAGTCGGCTTTTGTTTTTCTTTCAGTTTAACCTTGATTATTTCCAGGGTTGTAATTCAGATGCTATGTTCTGTCCGTTTGGATGAGTTAAACTTTGTTATATTTAAATTTCAATGAAATGCAATTTCCCTTCTTTTCATTCCTGATATTTTTATTTTTGTTTTTCTTTTCTTTCTTTTACAGTCCTTTTTATGCTGGTTTCAGTGACATGACATGCTTGAGGAATCTCCGGCCCAGTCTTAAATGCCAATCTAATTCTGAAATAATAATACAAGATATTGAGTATGATGACGAAGTAGAATATGATGATGAGAAATCCTTTGAGGAAATCAGTAAAGAATTAAGCCATTTTGAAGAAAAACCCAAACCTAACCTGAACGATACAGAAGCGATCAACTTAGGGGATCAGGATAATGTCCGAAAAACTAAAATAAGTGTCCATCTTGAACCACAACTCAGAAAAGAGATAATTAAGGCACTGTTTGAGTACAAAGATGTTTTTGCATAGTCATATGACGACATGACGGGCCTAAGCACTGAATTGGTGGTTCACAAATTGCCAGTAACTCGGCCTTCCCTCCCGTCAAGCAGAAGCTGAGGAAATTTAAAACTGATATGAGTGTGAAGATCAAAGAAGAAGTTACCAAGCAGTTTGATGCAAAGGACATTCGGGTCATGCGGTATCCCACCTGGTTAGCCAATGTTGTGCCTGTGCCAAAGAAGGATGGAAAGACCAGAGTGTGCATTGATTACCGTGATCTCAACAAGGCAAGTCCAAAGGACAACTTCCCACTGCCAAACATTCATATCTTGATTGATAATTGTGCCACACATGAGATTGGTTCTTTTGTGAATTGTTATGAGGGCTATCACCAGATCTTAATGGAGGAGGAAGATGCAGAAAAGACAACATTCATCACACCATAGGGAACATACTGCTACAGGTCATGCCATTTGGGTTGAAAAATGCTGGGGCAACCTACATGAGAGTGATGACAACCATATTCCACAACATGATACACAGAAAGATCGAGGTGTATGTGGATTATGTAATTATAAAGAGCAGGAAGCAGTCTGACCACGTTTGGGATCTGAGAAAGTTCTTCCAAAGGCTTCGCATGTGCAATCTCAAGCTCAATCCTGCGAAATTTGCTTTCGGTGTTACATCTGGAAAATTGTTGGGATTTATAGTCAACCGTCAAGGTATTGGATTAGACCTATCAAAAATCAAAGCCATCCAAAAATTGCCACCTCCGAAGAACAAGACCGAGGTGATGAGTCTGTTAGGGAGATTGAATTACATCAGCATGTTTATCGCTCAGCTCACGACAACTTGTGAGTCCATCTTCAAGTTGTTAAAGAAGGATGTCGCGGTCAAGTGGACAGACGAATGTCAAGAAGCATTTGATAAGATAAAAGGGTATTTGTCAAACCCACCAGTGTTAGTCCCGCCAGAACTAGGGAGGCCTTTGATTATGTATTTGACAGTTTTTGACAACTCGTTTGGATGTGTGTTAGGTCAGCACACATCACCGGTAGGAAAGAGCAGGCCATATACTACCTCAGCAAGAAGTTCACAGCTTACGAGGATAAGTATACTCAGCTTGAGAGGACGTGTTGCACTCTAACTTGGGTAGCGCAGAAGTTGAAACATTACCTGTCGTCGTATACCACTTACCTCATATCTCAGTTGGATCCGTTGAAGTACATCTTTCAGAAGCGTATGCCCACATGAAGGCTCATAAAATGGCAAATCTTGCTCACGGGGTTCGACATTGTCTATGTGACCCGGACTGTAATGAAAGCACAAGTATTGGCTGATCATTTGGCTGAGAATCTAGTAGATGAATAATATGAACCTTTGAAGACATACTTCCATGATGAAGAGGTAATACACGTTGATGAGTTGGAACAAGCTGAGAAGCCAATATGGAAACTTTTCTTTGATGGGGCTGCTAATATGAAATGTGTAGGGATAGGAGCGGTACTTATTTCTGAGACAGGGCAGCACTACCCCGTTACTGCTCAACTTCGTTTCTATTGTACTAATAACATGGCTGAGTATGAGGCGTGCATATTGGGTTTAAGGTTAGCTGTGGATATGGGTGTCCAGGAAGTCTTGGTCATGGGTGACTCAGACCTTCTGGTACACCAGATTTAAGGAGAGTGGGAAATACGAGATTTGAAGCTTATACCGTACCTATAATGTTTGCATGATCTTTGTTAACGATTTCAATCAATAGAATTCATGCATATTCCAAGGATTTATAATGAAGTTGCCGATACTTTAGCCACGTTGGCGTCAATGTTGCATCATCCATATAAAGCTTATGTAGACCTTTTGCAGATTCAGGTCCGCGATCAGCATGCCTATTATAATATGGTGGAAGAAAAACTTGATGGTGAGCCGTGGTTCCATGATATCAAAGAATACCTTAGAATGGGAGTGTATCCAGTACGGGCCATAGGGGATAAAAGAGCAATTCTATGTTTGGCAAGTGGATTTTTCTTCAGTGGAGGGGTATTATACAAAATAACTCCAGATCTTGGGTTTTTAAGATGCATAGATGCTAAATAGGCCACAACTACCATGACCGAGGTACATTCAGGAGTTTGTGGACCACATATGAGTGGGTACATATTGGCAAAGAATATTCTCCGAGCAAGTTATTATTGGCTTACTATGGAGCGGGATTGTATCAGTTTTGTGCGTAGATGTCATCAGTGTCAAGTGCATGGAGATTTGATTCACTCTCCACTATTGGAATTGCACACAATATCTGCACCATGGCCTTTCGTTGCATGGGGCATAGATGTCATTGGGCCAATTGAGCCAACAACATCAAATAGGCATATGTTTATTCTGGTGGCCAATGACTGTTTCACCAAGTGGGTTGAGGCCAAAACTTTCAAGTCTGTAACCAAGAAGGTGGTGGTTGATTTTGTGCACTCGAATATCATTTGTCGGTTTGGGATACCAAAGGTGATCATTATAGACAATGGGGCTACTCTCAATAGTCATCTGATAAAATAGGTATGTCAACAGTTCAAGATTACGCAGCATAATTCCACCCCTTACCGCCCCAAGGCAAATGGAGCGGTTGAATCAACCAACAACAATGTAAAGAAGATACTTCAGAAAATGGTGGAGTGTTCTAGACAGTGGCATGAAAAGTTGCCTTTTGCATTGCTGGGTTACCGCACTACTGTCCGTACTTCAGTAGGGGCGACTCCTTATTCATTGGTGTATGGTACCGAGAAAGTGATACCAGCAGAGGTGGAAATTCCGTCCCTTCGGATTGTCGCGAAAGCTGAAACTGATGATGATGAATGGGTCAAAGCCCGCTTGGAGCAGTTGAGTTTGATCGATGAGAAAAGATTGGCAGCAGTACGTCATGGTTAGTTGTATCAACAAAGAATGGCTAGAGCATATAATAAGAAGGTGCGCCCGTAAAAGTTTGAAGTGGGTTAGCAAGTGCTGAGGCGTATTCTTCCATATCAGGTTGAGGCCAAAGGCAAGTTTACCCCAAATTGGCAGGGGTCATTCAACCTGACGAGAGTGTTGTCTAATGGTGCTTTGTATTTGATAGACATAGAAGACAAGTGTGTTGAAATGGCCATCAACTCTAATACGGTCAAGAGATATTATGTATGATTTCCTTTGAATTAATTTCATTTGTTCGTACTTGGCATGTTTTGAAGATTGGAATGACGAAGGCATTTTGTTCTACTATCTAAACGATTTAACCTTTGTTACCCCTTTAAGCGTTAATAATTTTTTTTCATACCCCTCTTTTGGAATCAACGACAAAATTCGTAAACACAAGCATGGAAAGTAAGTGAAGGAAAACAGTGAAAAGAGAGAGAGAAGAAAATGAAAAAAGAAAAGAAAGGAAAAAGAAAAAGAAAAAGAAAAAGAAAAAGAAAAAGAAAAAGAAAAAGAAAAGAAAAGAAAAAAAAGAAGGAAAAAAAGGGAAAAATGGAAGAAAGAAAAAAGTCACAACAACAAACTAATTTTTATGACATGAACTATGTTCGACCTGATTCCTTTTAAGGATACGTAGGCAGCCTCACGGTTCGGTCCCATCATAATAAAAATTCAAAAGTCCCCAAGTAAGAAACTGGGGAAGAAGTTGTGGTTGTGCAAGAGAGTTGATTCCGAAAGTTGTAATTTTGAACCCAGTTTGAATTGTTTTGATCCTTTGATACCCCTTTCTTTCTAAACCTGTCCAAAATCCTGCATTACGGATCAAAGAAAGACCTTCTGATCAGTCTTCAAGAAATGCCAAGCCAAGCAAGAAGAGGTGATTCATGTCAGGGACAACACTCTGATCCAAGCAGAAAAATTATGAAAATGAGAGAGTCTTATTGGTGAAAACCTCCACGGGCACCGTAAGGTGACGAGAGCTGAGAGAAATAGAAAATGAGAGATTCTTATTGGTAAAAACCCTCATGGGCACCGTAAGGCGAAAGTGAGTTGAGAGAAAGCTTATTGGTGAAAACCCTCGCGGGCACCTTAAGGCGAAAGTGAGTTTTCAAGTAAGAGAGGTCTGTGAGTGAAAACCGTTCAGGACACCGCAGGATGAACAAGGTTAGGGTTTGGTTGAAGAAATCAAGGTATGAAATTCTACGGTAACAAAGTATGGCAACTGAAAGTTGATTGGTTGGACGGATTGGCACGATGACGATTATCTATACATTGGTGTCTAGCATGCCCGTGAGTTTTTATATTGTTATTATCATGACTTCGTTGTATTCTTCATTCCTTAGCGGTAATTTCTATTTGTTGTATAAAGTTTGTGGAAGGAATTATGACATATGAACATTGAGGAGCGTTGGCGCAAGTTGTATAACGAATTGTGAAAGTGTAAGTGATAATTGAACCTCTTGAGCATTGGCTCGAGTTGTGAGGTGAATTGTGAAGTAAAAGTGAGAAAGGGAAGAGACCATTATGTTGTCACCCTTGCCGGGCTATTATTGATTTATTTGTTATCTCCCTTGCCAGGATGTTGATGTTATTGATGTTGTTCCTTTGTCGGGATTCTTATTGCAAAATTTCCTTATTTCCTTGACCTATTGTTTGTGATTGTTGTTTGGGTGAAAAAAAGTATTAAAGCACGAATGGTGCTGCCATGCATTGTTTGTTTTGTGAGGAAAGAGTGTAAAGCACGAAGGGTGATGCTGTGCCGCATGATGTACCATTCTGTGTCTATTATATTGATTTCATGGCGAGGAAAGAGTGAAAATCACGAAGGATGATGCTGTGCCGCACGTTGTACCATTCCGTGCCTATTGTATTGATTCTTATGGTGAGGATGAGAGTAAAAGAACGAAGAGCGATGCCATTCACTTGTCCTTGATTTCCCTGATTCTTGCTGATAATTGAGTTATGTTGTCCCTTACGTTTATTTACTGATTTTCGGTTATTACTTGATTTTATTTTGAGGTTATAGATTCCCTTACCCTATTTGCCTTGTGATTTTTTTTTTGGTGAGGAAGAGCGTAAAGCACAAAGGGTGATGCCGTGTATTATTTTAGCGAGAGAGAGTAAAAGTACTAAGGGTGATGTCGTGCACTTGTTTTTGATTTCCTAATTTTTATTTATCACAGCGTTGCGGTTTCCCTACACTAAATTGCTGGTTCCCTGTTGATACTTGTTGTACCCCGCAACAAGATTTCCCTTTCCCATTTTTAATTGAATTGTGGTGATCCTCATATTTATGTGTTGCCCTTCTGTTACTATTCTGTGTTTCCCCGCAATATATTTTCCCCCTCCCATACTTGACTGTATATGACTGTTTCTTTCTGTACTTTTTTTTCGCTGTATATAGTTAAATTGCACAGGTTTATTTGGTAATCTGGTTCTAGCCTCGTCACTACTTCGCCGAGGTTAGGTTAGACACTTACAACACATGGGGTCGGTTGTGCTGATACTACACTCTACACTCTTTTGTGCAAGACCCATTGTTGTAGACTTCAGACCACAATGGGATTGCTGATTCTTGTTCATCAGGCGACCCGAGGTAGTCCTGCAGGCGTCTGTAGGCCTTGGCGTCTCCTTCTATCTATTATTCATGTTTCTTTCATGCATTTCCCGAGACAATGTTGTATTTATTTCTTTCAGACCTTTATTTGTAGTATTCTTAGACCATCTGTAAAACTGTGACACCAGTTCAGGGTAGTCGAGACTCAAACAATTGTAATGGATTCATGTTCAGCTAGCTTAGTGCTTTTCTTCCGCTTATGTTAAATTTCGCTATTTAAATCATATTGCTTCACAATTGTTAATGAATATAAAATGGGTAAAAAGGTAAGTTGTTCACATAATTGGCTTACCTAGCTTACATTAGTAGGCGCCATCACGACTATCCAGGGTGAAAAATCTGAATCGTGACAATTAAACTGTAAAATTATGACATTAGAACAAAATCTGAACTGAATTTGAGACAAAGTCTCTTCCTTTATTAAGTTAGTTACATAGGATCAATATACATCAATTTTAGGAGCGTATATTTTTATTTTATACCTCAAACATAATTTTTGAATAATATTTATGTAACCTTTTAATTACTCATTAAGATGGGGAATACGCACAAAAGCGCGTGCATTAAACTATATTAAAAGCACGAAGGTCTTTAGCAAAATGTCGTTCGTCTTTTTTACCTTTTAAAAATAAATTTCACATTAGACAAATATATAATTTAAGTTACTTTCCTAATATTTAGTATTTTAAAATCAAGTAAAATTTTAATTATTATTTAATATTTAGGAGTTAGAAATCAACTAAATAAGGATAAAATATATTGAGATAAAAGAAGAGAATATAAAAAGTAGAAGGTAACTTTCTTTTCAACCAAGGACAAAAAATATTGTATAATTTTCGCGTAAAATTTTTGTGCCTATATCATACAAGCAAATTTTTATCGTGCAAGATCAATTTTGATCCATTAATTTCCTTTTCATACGAAATATTTGGTTTTTTAAATTATATTTTATTATATTTTCTTACAACTGTAATTATTTCATGTGTTAATTTTCCTAATATTTACTTATTTAGGATTTTAAAATCAGGTTTATTAATTGAATATGTATTATTTGAACCATGTCAGAAGTCTTAATATATAAAATTTAGAATCAACAAAAATATATATCCATCTTTTACAAATTATTTCTTAAGAAAATATTTAGAATATTTTGATATAAATTTTTATTTTTCAATATTTGTTCTACTGACACTTAAATATATTTATTAATTGACGCGATACACACGTGCAACGCACGTATATTAAAACTAGTAATTATAAAAAATTGTGCATATCATTTATCGGTTGGTTTTAGTTATTTATTTGATTTTTCTTAATATAACCAAATCAAATCAAATATTATCGATTATTTAAAATATAAAACCAAATCAAATAGCCCCCCAAGAAATATCGGTTTCTACTGAATGACTTTAAAAGATAGAAATAATATATGTATAATTAACGCAATATTTGTAAAATTTATATATTATTTTATGCGAGTAGATGATAAGACCAGAACAAGTTACTGAATTTTTTGAAGACAACAATGTGCTTTAAAAATAGAGAAACTCGGGGTTTTGACACAGTTACCCACAAAAATAAAACTATTTACTCTTGTCTATCCATTTATTTTTTTACCCATAAACTAATTACATTTCCGACACATAATAGGTTTTGTAAGGAATATTCTGTTTATTCTCCAATTCTTTTTTATTTCTATGCTTCTTTTCTTTTCTCCTTTTCATTTTTCTCGTTTTCTTCTCATTTTTTTTCTTTTTTCCTATTCTAGTTTCATTTAACTTCTTCTTTTTTTATATTCATTTTTTTATTATTCTTTTTTATATTATTACTGAAGAATAATCAAATTGTGTATCAATTAAATGTAGCTAATACAACCAAAAAATATTAACTAACATTTGATATCAGTATAGTATATAGTTATACCAACAGGGTATACAATTGTATGCAAAGAATTAAAAAAAGTTTAATTCAATTATTAAATTGAAATAATATCAGTTGCCAATAAAAATTTCAAAAAATTCTAAAAGGATCTAATTGTAAGAGTATACTGTTACATTATATAACATACTATAAATTTTTTTTTTTTGCATTTTCATTTTGCCTCTCACGCTGGGTAAAAGCTTAAAGCAAATTAAAAGGAAAATAGCAAGTAAATTTACGGTAATAATATACTATTGTAGTATATTATATACTATTACAGCATATTGTTACAATATCTTGCATATTATTATAGTATACCATAACAATATATTTGTATACTATAACGGTATACTGTTGTAGTATAACTATATACTCCTATAGTATATTAGTATACTATAGTGGTATACTGTTACGTAACAATATTTTTCTTAGACTATTATTGTAGTTGTGTTCTTCTTAGATTTTCAACTGAAAATTGCGATCTCAATCACCTCAAATCAGCTCCAAGTCTCGTAAATCAGATTTTAGAACATCCAGACAAATATGTGCGGTGCGCTTGATTTCAGAGCATGTAAAAATAATTTGTAGTTCGAGAATCATGGAATTGATGGTTCAACGTTAAATTCTAATTTATCAGATTTATCTTTTGAGATGCTTAAATATTAGTAGTATCATTTGCAAGGATTATATTTACTTAAATTAAATACCAAACTAAATTGTTTTAATTATCGGGAGTTAATATAAGTAGTGTTTACGTTAAACTGTAGTTATCTTAAATATAAAGTCCATCAGCGATGACGATTTCAAAATATATTCGTGCTTCTTTTCTTTCATGTTTGGCCTTGCATCTGGTGATGGCCTTGCAAGGATTATTTTTTATATAGGAAAAAATATAATGGGTATAAAGTGAGGAAGGTAAAATGAGGAGAAGGAAGAAGAAAGGTGGGTAAATAGTTTGGGGAGCATGGGTAGAAGTAGTAAATAGTTTGGGTCTGGGCATTAAAGGGTAAATAGTTTAGAATTAATTGGTGTAAAGTGAGATTTTCTCTTTCTATAAGTACATATAGAATCATAAAATATTTCATAGTCTACAACTATAAAGTAATTAATATATTTGACAATTTAAACACGGTAAAAGAATAAAAGAGATGGCTCTTAAATACGATAGTTTCATATGAGGAAACTGAATATGAAACATATTTAATAAGATCACCCTCAAAATACTCCATTGCAATTCCTATATATAAGAAAACTAAATTCGAAAATTCTCCTGGCCTTTTCATTTGTATTCTCCTTCTCCACCTCATTCCCAACAAACAATCCATTATTTGTCGGGGTTTTAACACTATATACCCCTCTATAAATCTCTTTACTCTCTATGCCTTAATTTATGAAAGTTACACTATATACTTATAAAGAAATTACATCGTATATCTTGATAGAGAATCTTATGTGTGTAACAACTACTATTAATAAGGGGATAATATCCCTTAAAGGTAGACTTAATTATTGAAATTTGTACTCAATGAATTTTGAGATTCACATCTCCCCTAATTAAACCATATTCCTATTTTCCATCAGGACTTAATTTTTGATATTGTATGCTCTATACTTTCAAATCTTCCCATATATTTCGAACATACCACAATATTCTAATTTAAAATACAATTTAAATCGAATATATCATAATATTCTAATGACAAGTACGCTATCTAAACCAAGCATATCACAGTATTCTAATTTAGAATATATTATTCAAACTAAATATACCATAATAATTTAATTTATAATACATTATTCAAATACTATAATATTTTAATTTGGAAAAAAATATTCAAACTAAATATACCATAATATTCTAATTTGAAATACAGTATTCAAACAGAACATACTATAATATTTTAATTTGGAATACAATACTCAAATAATATTTTAATTTGGATACAATATACAAACCAAATATTCTACAATTATTTAATTGAAAAAATATGGTTTGAATATAGCATTCCAAACTAGAATATTATGGTATGTTTGATTTGAATATTGTATTCTAAATTAGAATATTGTATTAGGTTTGATTTGAATATTCCAAGTTGGATTATCATCGTTGTTTGATTTGAATAATGTATTTTTATTAGGATATTGTGGTTTATTGGTTTGAATAACATATTCTAATATTTTATTTTAGTTTATATATTATATCCCAAATTAGAACATTGTCACGTTATTTTGTTTTTCTTTTGATTGCATAGATGAAAGAGAAGAAAAAGATTATGGAGGACTTCATAGAGAAATTTTGCGGTGGACTTTTTGGTGAACATGTATAATTCCAATTCCTTAAAACGTGGGATGATAGAGTGTTTTAAGGGATTTATTAGGTTGGAATGAGAGATAATTTAGTTCCTTAAAAGGATTTATTTAAGAAAGAATTACAAAAAAATACACATTACTTCACATCATAACAAAAAATGACCCATATTTTTAAGTTTTACCCCACCTAGCCTATATTGTACATATTTTGAAAACACTAGCTCTTGCAAATTCAAAATATGTGTTCTTACAACAATTGCTTCTAAAAACTATGGAGTCACTTTTTTTTACATATGCTTCAAGGGGCCATCCGCCATTACTGCTTCTCCCCCTATATCACCTGATTGTAATGTAAAAAAATTGAAGAGTAGAAGTCTACCATTAAAGGGCATTCAAAGTTTTGCTTTAGAAAATAGAATTTCTTGCAATTCTAGTTGTTTGGATTGGGTGTTGTTCCAGTTGATTGAAAATATCAAAAGGAATTAAAAGTTTAAATTTGAAATGATTTGGAGTAGATTTGAGCAAGATTTGAGTTAAATTTCAGAAAAAACGCAAAGAAGAAGACGAAGTCAGTTTTTTGTATAATTGTGTATAA
>MU690665.1:113947-139079 GCA_026770625.1 Nicotiana glauca
CGAACTTCTTCCACGATTTTCAGTTGCAATTCCTGTTCAAAACCAGTCCAAATCTCCATTAAATGACTTCAAATTTTATATACAACCTCCTTATACTATTTCTAACAAGTCTAAATAACACCCACTCCAAATTTCTCACAAAATCAAATTCGAAATTTAAACCCACATATTTAAGCTTGTTAAAAATCTAATTTTTCACCACCCAAATAGATTTGGTTTGTTGAACTAATATTTGAGTCACAATTACTAATTCGAAAATTAACTTAAAAGCTTGAGCAATCCTTTTTAAAAATTAAATGGTAATTTTGAGAACCTATTGGAGTTGGATGTTGAATCTTAGCCTATTATTTTTGGGCTAGTTGGTTGTAAATTAAAATATAGGCTATAAAATTGAAAAATGGGGAGCTCAATTGTTCTTATGTGAAATTATCCCTTTATTTAATGGCATATAATAATATTAAAAGTTTAAAAAGTAATAAACTTTTATAAAATAGGTATACAAGGTAAAATAAATATTTTAAAGGTATATGGAGTTAACTAGCATTTTCAAGTTCTAGAAGAAATATTCTTCAAATAAAAATATCAACCCAAAAAAAAAAAAATATACATCATAATTAATGTATGGTATGTAAACTTTAATACTAAATAATTCAATGCAAACTAACTGACATTATACTATAAAAGGTATGATTACTGTTTATTACATACATATAAATTTATATTATATAATATATTATGTACTGCTATTTATTAGTAGTACAAATCCTATAAACTAAAGTGATATTATACCGTAAAAGGTGTATTGTATTGTATAATTATACCAATATTATATCATATATTTTATACCATACTTATTAGTAGTATACATTCAATTTTTTCTCAATGTATACATCAGACGAGCTAAAGTTATACTATATAATGAAGGTATGTTGTATTGCATATTTATATACTATTTTTTATATAAGTTTATATTATATAATAAATTATATTTATTATTAGTATACATGAGATATATATTTTAGTAACGGCGGAGAAGCTTGGGACATTGGGATATAGTCAGATCCTTTAATGGAAAAATGGGAAATAATTAATACGGATAGATATGATTTAGAGGAATGAGAATCTCAAGACTATAAGTAGATGTTTTACGTGAGAAAATTTCAAGAAAGCTATATAAAGAATATAAAAAGTTATAGATTTTAAAATAAAATATATGTATGTAGTTTAATTTTAACTTATTTAAATAAGTTGTATTTTGCGTAAATTCCTCTTTAAAAAAAGCAATTTATTTAAAACAGTTTACTTCACGTAGGATAATTTCACATAACTAGTAAGTGAACCAACCCACTATTACAATACTTTTCTTGTACAATTGTCACTGAACATAAAATGATAGACAGAACAATATTGACTGATTATTCTTTTCTTTTCCTAATTTGCAGGTAAAATAAGCAAATAATCTTCTACTTAATAGTAGTAGTAGCGGTGTTCATAGTTCGGTTTGGATCGGTTTTTTTCTAAAAAGAAATCAAATCAAGTAAGTCGATTTTTTAAATATTAGGACCAAACCAAACCAATTAAATCGGTTTTTTCTCGATTCGGTTTATGTCGGGTTTTGTCGGTTTTTTGATTTTTTCGGTTATTTATCAGTTTTTTCTTAAATATTAGACATACACTACCAAACACATATTTCGGCGATCACGTTTTCAACATAACACTATCAAATCAATTGCCCTTTGAGAAATCTATTATTTACTAAAGTATATTAATGATAATTGAATCAAATAGTGATGAATAATTTAAGGACTCAATTTAAAAAATATTTTTTTTAACATGAAATAGATTCTTACACTTAACGAAAGAAAACTATCAATCAAACTAGAAAATAAAGGTAAAAAATTATACTAAAAGTGCAAACGATTGACATTTACCATACAAAATTTGAAACTTTGTATAAAAATATACATATATATAGGTGTAATAATAAATTTGAAATAGCTACTCCTATAGTCGGTTTGGTTCGATTTTTTCGATTATTTTTTTATTAAAACCAAAACCAAACCAAATTTGATCGGTGTTTAAAATTCAAAACCAAAACCAAACTAAACCAAAAAGTATCAATTTTTTTGGTCGGTTTAATTTGATTTTCGATTTGATTGGATTTTTCGGGTTTCTATAAACACCCTGAGTAATATTATTATTATTTTTCCTTCAGTTTCTCTAGTATATTTTGAAAGTTAAAAATAAACAGTACCAGGAATGGTCGGAAACGGAAGAATACAGAATAAGAGTACGAAACTGTCATATGACGTGAGTATAGGTATGCTTATGCATATTTGGAAAGCTAAAGCAACTATATTTAGGATAGAAGAATCTAGAATGCCAAAATTAAAAAAAGATGTGTACTAAAGTGTCATTTCACAACAATCAGATCCAGGAAACCCTAGCTTCTCCACACGTCTATTTATATTCTCTTTATCCTCTGCCTCTTTCACATCCTCATCTTTTGAAGAACCTCTTCGCATCATTCCTATTTCATCATTTGTTTTTAAGGTTCTTAATTTCTTATTTTTTTTTCCCCAAACATAATGGCTCTCTCATGTTTTCTTCACCATGGTATACTGTTACGGATTTCTAAAGTAGGGTTCAAGGATGTGGGTTGTTTCAGCTTATGGTTTTTGTTTATGGATGTGATAAAACTTGATGCTACTGACTGCTGGTATTTGTTGAATTAAATTGTCCTTCATCCACGGTTTCTCTGTATAAAAAGTTGAGCTTTTATAATATATAAGAATTGTCATAGATGCCCTTTGCAAATTAGATGGACTATGCAAAGAAGGCAAGAGATGAGACAAGAGATGCACATATTAAGAACGTTACTATAAAGGCGGTGATTTTATACGTGTCTAACAACGAAGATTTAAGTTCAATTCTATTAAATATGGTATTTGTTTATTAATATAAGAGATGAGACAAGAGATATATTATATATCATTTTATGTTTGCAAAATGTTGTCAGAAAGTATGTGCAAAAAATATTAGTTAGATTAGTATTTTAGAGTGCTAAAGTGAATTGTCAATGTTCGTACCAATATTAATTCTGGAAATTATATGAACTCATTACATTTTGTGAGAATAGATTCACGCTTTATTATTTGCTATGAAGTTGAGTTATGCTTGTCCCTACCAGCGTTATTTTTTTAAGAGGAATGTTAGATATTTGCCATTGCCTTTTCGGTTTATTGAAATATGTTTGTTTTATATTCTTTTTGTACATAAATAATTCATGAAAAATGGGAAGAAATAATGTGACGAAGCACTGGATAAGAAATGTCAGATACCCGATGCTTCTTTACTTTTTTCAGATTGTAAAATTCAATAGGAAACTCAAATTAAGAAGTTATGCTCATAGCAATCTCAATTTTCTATATGCACATGCAAAGTACTGTAGCCCTTATTGTTTTCATCGATTAAATTAGATCTAAAATATATACATAAAGAATTCTTATATTAATTTGCTAAGAAAGACGAATGGCTATATTCTATCCAACTCCTGCATTCATTCCTCTAATGTGAATTCGACTCTGTTCGAGCTTTGCACCACTAATTGGTATTGGAATATTGAGCTTTACTTGTGCGACGGATATATCGTTGTTGTTTGTAAAGCTATTGACAAGAGCTGAACCCCTCTAATGCCTATGATTTATAAACTCATTTTATTCAATGTTATAGCAATCTTATCGCCCAAATACAGAAATTGCTACGCACTAAATAACTATTTTCTCCGGTAACTGCTTTTCCTTCTTCTAAATAATTACATCGGATTCCATTGGTAATCTACCAATTTTTGACTGGGCCTTTTTGTTCTTTTGCTTCGCCTCAAAGTGCTATTAAGCCCATCAGTTTTCTCGCTAGATTTTGGCCCAATATCATATATGACATTACCCTCCTCTCCAAAAGGAACCCTATCCGCAAGGTTTGAAGGAGTCATAGTTTCAACATCCTGAAGTTGGAGAGGAGTAACTTGAGTATCAGGAATACCAATGCAATGTTTCAACATTGAGACATGAAAAACAAGATGTATGCGAGATTCATCTGATAATTCAAGCTTATATGCAACCTCCCCAATATGCGTAAGCACTTTAAAAGGACTAAAATAGCGTCTGCCCAACTTGTGATGACGCTGCAATTTCAAGGAATGTTGCTGATAAGGTTTCAACTTCACATAAACCCAGTCGCCAATGGAGAACTCCAGCTGCCTCTTTTTCTTATCAGCATACTCCTTCATACGTTGCTGAGCTTTTGATAGATTATGTTTCAATAAATCTATAACTTCATCTCGTTGCAGCATATAATGTTCAACTAAATTATTCGAGCTGCTGCCCAGGACATAGCGTGCCATTGTTGGAGGTTCCCTGCCATATAATGCTTGAAAAAGAGTCATGCCTGCAGTTATTTGGTAACCGGTGTTGTACCAATATTCGGCCCAAGGAAGCATAGATGCTCATTCATGGGGGCTGTCAGCGACAAAGCAACACAAGTATTGTTCCCCACATTTATTTAAAGCCTCGGACTGACCATCTGTTTGAGGATGATAGGCAGAACTCATTGATAGAGTAGTTCCTTGCAAACGATGGATTTTCTTCCAGAAATTATTCATGAAGCGAGGGTCTCGATCAGTGACAATTATCTTAGGATGCCCATGGAGACGAATGATTTTCGAAACAAAAATGCTTGCCACAGAATGTGTGGTGAAAGATGAAGAAAGAGCAATAAAATGCCCGTACTTGGAAAGACGATCCACCACTGTCAGTATAGTGGCCTTACCTTTAGAACTGGGAAGGCAAGTGATAAAATCCATCGTTACTTCTTCAAAAACCAAAGCAGGAATTGGTAAAGGCTGGAGGAGTCCAGCTGGCTGCTTAAGAATATCCTTCATCTCTTGAGAAGTTTGACAAGAAGCTACATAAGTGTGAACATCTTGGCGCATACCCTTCCAATAGAAATTTGATGCAACACGCTGAAAAGTGCGAGAAACTCTCGCATTAACACCTATTGGGGAAGAATGAAATTCCTTAAGAAGTATTAAGCGCATAGGAGAATCTGAAGGAAGAACCAAATGACCCTTATATAATAAAAGTCCGTCTCGAACACAGAAATCCGAAAACTTCATTGTATCAGACTGAAAGTTGTTGTGCAACTCCACCAATTCTGGATGATCAATATTAGCATGCCGTAATTGTTCTATCCAATCAAATCGACGACCAGAAATAGCCTGAAATGAAGCTGCAGGTGCTCTAGATAACGCATCGGCTGCCAAATTAGTGCGGCCAGTTTTGTATAAAATTGTGAAGTTATAGCCCAACAGTTTACTCAACCACTTCTGTTGTTCAGGTGTTTGAATTACCTGATCAGTGAAATTCTTTAAGGCTTGTTGATCTGTATAAATGATAAAATGACGACCCAAAAAGATACTGGCGCCACTTACTCACGGCTTGAGTGATGGCAAGCATCTCCCTATGATAAGTAGATGCCCGTTGCATTCTAGGACTGAGTTTCTGACTAAAGTAAGCAATTGGATGACCTTGCTGAGAAAGGATTGCTCCAATACCTAACCCCGAAGCATCAGTTTGTAGGTGAAATTCTTTAGAAAAATCTGGAAGAGATAGAACAGGGGTAGAGCCTAAAGCGTTCTTCAATGCGGTGAAGGCTTCCTAAGAATGATCAGTCCAGAAAAACGCATCCTTACGGAGAAAATCAATAAGTGGACCAGCAATAGTAGCATATTGTCGTATGAAGCGCCGGTAATATCCTGCCAGCCCCAAAAAACTTCGCACGTCCCTTAGATTACGAGGGATTGGCCATTGTTGAATTGCTACAATCTTAGAAGGATCCACAGCCAATCCTTTAGCAGAAATGACATGGCCCAAATAATCAATCTATTGCTGGCAGAAAAGACATTTGGATTGCTTGGCAACAAATTGATGTTGGCGAAGCAACTGCAGAACAGCTGTAAGATGTTCCATGTGTAAACTCCAAGACTCACTATATACGAGAATATCATCAAAAAAGACGAGTACAAATTTGCGGAGATAAGGCCTGAAAACTGAATCATTGTTGCTTGAAAGGTGGAGGGCGCATTGGATAGCCCAAAAGGCATGACAAGAAACTCATAGTGTCCCTCGTGAGTCCGGAATGCTGTTTTTGAAATATCTTCAGGGCTGATGCGAATTTGGTGATAGCCAGAGAGAAAATCGAGCTTGGAAAAGAATTTAGCACCATGAAATTCATCAAATAATTCATCTATTGTTGGTATGGGAAACCTATCACGAACATTGATAGCGTTCAATGCTCTATAATCAACACAGAAATGCCATGTTCCATCTTTCTTGCGGAATAAGATCACCGGTGAGGAAAATGGACTGGTACTAGGGTGTATAATGCCCTCTTGCAACATGTCTGCCACCAATTGTTCCATCACTTGTTTTTGAAAATAAGGATATCTATATGGTTTAACATTGACAGGACCATTATGAGGTTGTAGGCGTATGGCATGATCTTGGGGTCGGGAGGGAGGAAGACTATGAGGTTTGCAAAAGATATCCTCATATTCGTGCAAAATTTATGCCAAATCTGTAGGAGGAGGTTTTGGTGAATGCTCTGTATCTGAAACCAATTCCAATCGAAAAAAGGAAGAAACACCATCAATTGAGGTTAAGCGTCTTAGGGTCTGAAGCTGCATCAGTTGAGTATCAATAGGAGGTTCACCAACCGAACTATAGCGAGTCCCATTAATAGAGAACTCAAACTTACGCTGACTATAATCCGTGATTAGCGGTCCAAGTGTAGCTAACCAAGACACCCCCAACACTATATAAGCACTATGGAAAGATAACACATAAAAATCAAGGGACAAAGTACAGCCCTGAATGGTTAGTGGTACAGCCCTAACCACACCCTCACATTTGAGGTGTTGACCACTACTTACCACCACAGCGAAATTAGGTGTACGATCAATTGGAAGGTTTAAAAACTTAGCCATCCGAGGTTGGATAAACTCATTTGTACTACCCCCATTAAGTAATACTTGCACCGGAGAACCATTAATATGCCCAGAAAATCGAAGTGTTGTTTTAGAATTCCCTCCAGCCAGCGCATGATAGGAAATGGCAGAATGTGACTGGACCTCAAGGCATTGTAATTCCTCAGCCAAAACTTCATCAGATAAGAAGGAATCAGAAACCAAAGTAGGGTTAATCGTATCGTCTTCAAGAAGAAGCAATCGAGGAAGGTTTTTGCATTTGTGAATGGCAGAATATTTCTCATCACAATAATAGCAAAGACCTTTTTCACGTCTTTGTTGCATTTCTGTAGGGGTAAGGTGTTTCAATGGTAGTTTAGGGATGGACGAAGACGAAGACGAAGAGAAAGGAAGTGGCGGTAGAAGAGGTAAAGGGGTAGTAGAAGTCGATGGTGTAGGTAAAAGTGGGGGTTGTTTGGAGGAAGAAAATTTGTGGTTGGACTCCTTGGCCAAAAAGTACTTCTGCTCATACTTGTGGGCTAGAGAAATAGCCTGCTCTAGTGTAGTGGGCTCGTGTACTAAAACATCATTCTGAATGTCCATCCTCAACCCAGATATAAAACATTGGATCAAAGATTGATCTGGTAAGGCTACGGTTTCACTAGAGATAGCTTCAAACCTGGTAAGATACTCAGAAACAGTGGTCGACTAACGGAGCTTGGCTAAACGACCCTCCGATTTCTGTAACATGCGTTTCTCGAACCGACAGAGAAGCTTTCCCACAAAATGATCCCAATCAATCAATTGTTTGTTTCTATAAAGCCAGCGATACCAATCCAAAGCATCTCCATCCAGATAAAAAGAAGCCATGGTTAGTTTATGTGAATCATCAATGGAATAGAATTCGAAGTATCTCTCCGCTTGAAAAACCCAAGCCTCAACATTTTCACCATGAAAACGTCCAATTTCTACTGATGCTGGTTTATGACGTAGAGTAGGACAAGAAACCACTGAAGAGGTATTTTGAAAGGAATTCTCATGAGCACGAAATCGGGGTGTCTCTGACATAATCGGACGGTGTTGTAGACCCAAATTCGTCATTTGAGCCAACATGTCTTGCATAACGCGTTGATTATTAGCCAATGCAACTGAAAAATCAGTGAGGTCATGAGAAAATCCAGACTGGACATTTCGGATCTCAGCCAATGGATCATCGGAGCTCTTTTTTGTCGATTCCGGCATTGCGAAAAAGTCAATGAAAGCACCAAATGTTACAACTAATATTTATCTTAACACAAACCACAAGAGACGGTAGTAGATGTTTCTTACAGTAAACTACTTAGACATTACAACTTAGTAATAGAGTAAACATAAGAAGAAGATTCAACAGAGAGGGAAGGATAGAAATAGAACAGAGAGGAAGAGAAACAAGGAAGATACAGAGAGGGGAAGAAGTTACTGACAACCCACTACCCAAATACAGAAACTGCTACGCACTAAATAACTATTTTCTTCAGTAACTGCTTTTCCTTCTTCTAAATAATTAGATCGGATTCCATTGGTAATCTACCAATTTTTTACTGGGCCTTTTTGTTCTTTTGCTTCGCCTCAATGTGCTATTAAGCCCATCAGTTTTCTCTCTAGATTTTGGCCCAATATCAGATATGACATCCATAAATAATATTTAATGATACACAAACAATCAATTAAGTGTCAGGGTCTATCGAAAACAACCTCCGTATCTTTATAAGGTAGAGTTAAGGTTTGCGTACACACTATCATTCCCAGACCCCATTTACGGGAGTACTCTAGGTCATTGTTGTTGTAGTTGTACCAACAATCAACTAACTAACAACAAGAACAGGTAATCAATACGATAAAACCAATTCACTAAATAATATAGAATCTACAACAATTATGCCAAGTTCTGACAACCCTAAATACGAAGTTTAGCCACATAATCATGAAATCAACAAAATATATGAATAAAGATCGGAAAAAAAACCTTCATCAAATCTCCAGTCCACAATATAGCTCTCAAGAATCTCCACAAGTTTGATAACAAAGTACAAAACAATGGTCAACACAAATATTTATCATTGATACTTAAGTCTATGAAAATATGAATTTTCCCCAAAAAGGTCGTCTCTGTTATAAGGCTCAGCACGGCATGTATTTTTGGGTGTTTTCGAATTGTGTATCTTGTTGCCCTCGCATTACAATAAATATTTTTTTTGACAGTACATCGCCATAAAACAACGGCAATACGTTTGTCTTTAGTTTCAAACTTTCAGGGTAGTTTCTTATTTTCTTATTATCTCGACGAGCTGAATTATGAAAATTTCTTTGCCGACGACAAGCCATAAATTCATTTCACAAATTCCAATAAATTACTTACTGAAATATTATTAAAAAAATAATATATATCAATCTGATTATGAGCATCTCAAATAAACGGTTATAAACCATTCTAGTCAAAATGGCCCAAAAAGAGCGATAGTCAGCATTTAAAAGTTTTTTGCTAATAAAGAGATTGATTTAATAAAATATAAATAGTAACATTATTAAAAAGTGGAACTATTTGTGATACAGTAGTGTCTGAATGAACCTTACTGAAAGCATTTAATACAAAGGGTGGGGAGATATAAAACGTGTTGGACTCCACTGCAATTGGCCCTCCGAATGAGTTAAGGTCATGCCATGTTTAGCCAGTGCATTTGCTATCACTACTAAAAATTCGGCAAAAATTGACCAAGTAGACCCACCAATTTTGGTCGGTCAAAAAACCGACCAAAGTTGGTCGATTTTTAAAAATATTCTTTTTTATTTTATTTTATGTAGCCGGCCATCTTTGGTCGGTTTTCTTTAGCACAAAAATGCGGAAAATTATTTTTGAGTCCCGCGAAATTTATTTTTTAAAAAATCAACCAACTTTGATCGATTTTTCATTTAAAATAAATTAAAATTAATTTGGTAGGTTAATTCGGCTGGTCATTTTAAAAAACCAACCGAATTCTATCGGTGATTTTATTTTTTAGTAAAACAAACCGACATTGGTAGGTTATTTTCGTGCGAAAATACAATTAAAGAGTATAAATGAAATAAAAGACAGTCTTAAAATAAAATGCGCCAATGGTCTAGTGGTAGAATAGTATCCTGCCACAGTACAAACCCCGGTTTGATTCCCAAATGCTGCATTTTGAATTACATAATTAAAATACAAATCAACTTTGGTCCGATAAATTTTTTTTTCTGAATTTAATTGACCGACTAAAGTTGGTGGGTAATTTCCTTCTAATTTTGGTCGGTATGCCCTTTCGACCTTCAAAATACCGACCACACGTTAGTGGTCGCGTTTGGACAGTTATTGGCCATTATCGACCTACTTTGGCTGACTTTTTGGACGTTTTTTTCCCGAATTTCTAGTAGTGTATACACCATTTGCCTCCCGGTAGATATGATCAAGTGTGACTGTCTGCAGTTAGCGAAGTAGTATCCTACATTGCAATCAAAAATAATATGTGAGTATGCATCATTCCCCTTATGAATCATAGAGATGAGTCCGTGGGAGTCTGTTTCAATCTATAAGGGAAGAAGATTAAATCCTTAGCAGTTTGGAGACCTAAGAGTAGGGTGCGTAGTTCAGCTTCTAAAGTAGTAGAGCAAATAATTGGCATAGTGGATCCTTTTATCCGTTGTCCATGATGGTTGTGGATGATTCCTCCAGCAGACGCTCGTCGTGTTTGAGGATTGAGGGAATCGTCAGTGTTAAGTTTAAAGAAGGGAGGGTCGGGTAGGGGTGCTATTTGATGTGTTGGACATGGGGTAGGAGGAGGTGTTGGTTGGATGGGGGATAAGAAGTAAAATTCGATAACCTGGAATAAGATGGTTGGGGGTTGCACTGGGTGGTGTAGGTTGTTGAAAAGGTTCTTATTTGTGGTTTTTCAAATATTTCAAGGGATAAAAGGAACCAGGAGCGATGCAGGAATATTGATACCTTGGTAGGTAAAAGATTCCTGTGGGAGGCGCAATGAAACTTGAGCCAGGCTAGGAAATGGATAGTTGGTGTGGGGATATTGAAAAATGACCAAATGTGGTGCACATTCTGGCAATGGAAGAATATGTATGATAGTATTTCCAGGAGTGGACAAGGATGACAGTTTGGTGTAGAAGGAACGTTAATGTTGGTTAGATAGGATGTTGTGGGGGGACGTTGTAGTAAAAGAAGCCAAAGAAAAGTATTGAGTTTTGGGGGAATGTTTAACTTCCAAATCCAGTGTAAGTCCTGTGTGTCCGGTTGGTCAGAGAAGGCCATGAGGAGATAAAGGTTATGTGCCGATGTAGTGGAGAATCCTTTGTTGGGAAAAACCTAGGTATCGTTGCGGTGACTGGATTGGGGAAAATATGTATTATGGATTAGGTGTAGAATGGTGGAGGAAAATTGGAATGAGATTGGGAGGTATTCCATTGGCTTTGGGCAAGCAGTGTGTTTACCGTGAGGGATGATTCTGAAAAAGTTAGTGGACCTTGGATAAGGCTAAGGAGAGAAAGTTATTTTGGTATCCAGATGTCATTCCATACATTGATAAGTGATCCATTACCTATCAGCCATCTGATAGCTCGTGCGGAGAGGGTGTAGCCTTTAATTAGGGACTTTCATATGAAGGAAGCAGCGGTTTTGTCTATAAGAGTGCTAGGGTATGCTGGGGAGTGATGATATTTGATTTGCAGGATCTGAGCCCAGAGGGTATGTGATGAAAGAATCGTCAGGTTATGGGTTCCCGGAGTTGACATTTTGAATGGAGAATGAATGAAAGAGAATAGTTTGGAAGAATCCTATGATAGGTAAAGTGCAGAGATTTTGGTGAAAACGCCACGCTAGTCCTGCAAGGAGTGCCATATTTTTGCCTATAGTTTTCTGAATACCCAGGCCGACTTGTCGTTTTGGTAGTGTAAGTTGATGCCAATTGACTAAATATAGGCGTTTCTTTTTAGTAGTAGTACCCCAAAGGAAGTTCCATTGTATTTGATCTATATGGTTGATAGTTTTTTTGGGTAGAAGATTATTTTGCATAGCATAGGTGGGAATTGAAGCTAAAATAGATTGAATGAGTATGGTGAGACCCGCGAGGCTGAGAAATTTTATTTTCCAACCTTGGAGGCGATGGTGCATCCGATTAAGGAGGTATTGGTAATTTGAATTCTTTGCTTGATGATGGGTAATCGGTAAACCCATATATTTACCTACATCAGAGGTTGCGCGCATGCCAAGAATAACAGAGATATGTTGGCGCGTATTCTATGAGGGTGAGAAGATAATTTTGTATTTAGCATAGTTAAGGTCAGGAAAATATAGAATTGTTGGAGGATGGAGTGGATAGAGGAGGTGTTGTGTTGACGAAAAGAATTAAATCGTCGGCAAATATGAGATGAGAAATAGGATGGCCATTGGAAGAGAATTAAATAGGGTCCTTGTTGTTGGTGTAGGTGGCATGTAAGATAATGTGAGTAAGTGTTTTCCCACATATACTGAACATATAGGGGGATAAGGGGTCACCCTATCGGATCAGATCCCAAAAATGCATAGTTTCTCCTCCAAAAATGACTTCTCCGGTTGGGACCTCTTGTTGGGAAAAAGAAAGGTGCTGGTTCCCTGTTAACAAGAATTGAAATGGAAGATGTAGAAATACATTGCATAATGAGTTTGATTAAGGAGGTTGAAACATTAAGGCTACTTAGTGAGTAATGGATGAAGCAACATTCAAGGTGATCAAAGGCTTTTTTGAGGTCGATTTTTACCATCATATGACCCGTAGTGCCTTTTCGTTTGTTGAAGGAGTGCACTACTTCTTGAAAGATGATGGCATTGTCAATGGCACATCGATCGAGGATGAACTACTTTGATATGGGCTAATTCAAGTGGACAGATAGTGGCGGATGCGATTGACAATAATTTTAGTAATTGTATTGTAGATAGTGTTGCAGAGGCCGATGGGGCTATATTGAGTAACACCTTTTGGGTTTTTAACCTTCGGAATTAAGGAAACATAAGTTTTGTTAAGTTCAGTGGGTATAAGGGAGGTATGGAATATTTCTACGCAAAGGCTTGTGATTTCTCTTTTGGTGTCATGCCAGTGTTTTTGGAAGAAAATTGTGTGAAAACCGTATGGGTGTGGCGCCTTAAGTGGTTTAAATGAGTGAAATGCTTGTAGAATTTCAGCTTCAGCTAAAGGACGACTGAGGTGTAAAGAAGTGTCTGGGGAGAGGGCCTGTGACACAAGAATCATAGTTTGTTTTAGAGTGAGAAAAATGTCAGTGGTGTATATTTTGTGAGAGTGGGTTGTGATGAGTGTTTTAATTTGGACAAGATCGAGGATTCAATTACCAACCGGGTCGTGGAGTCCAAGGATACGATTTTTCCTACGATGGTGGACTGTACTAAGATGAAATATTTTTGTATTGGCATCACCTTCATGAAGATTTTGCTCCTCCGTGTTCATGTTCTGTTGATCATGTGACTTGAGTAATATGTATTCCTCCTCCCCATATGGCAACGTCTAAATATTGGACAAGAATATAACTACATATTGCTCTGGAATATTCACCAGGTGAGCTTGTATATTCATTGAGACTTCATTGACTTCCTCAATTCCATCCACAAAGATTATTTTTCTTTATTTCTAAGAGAGTGAGGGTCATAGATGTCTGATAAATGACAAAAAGTGTATGATTTTGAGTGTTTGTTCATCTCATTACGTATTTCTTATTTGTAGGGTGAACTTGAATGATAATGGAGCAAAACAAATCAAATTAAATTATTACATAAAGGAGAGAAACAACGAAGCAAAGTAAAGGCATGAATCGCTTCACGAGATGGAAGAATTTCAATAGCTGAATCTGCGTCCATGAACGCGCGACGCGCGAAGGCAGACGCGAATTTTAGCTTTTCCCATCTGAAGTTGGATTGAAAAATTGCCCCCCTTAGCAACCTTAAGTGATATAAATACATCAAAGAATGACTTTGTAATAAGGACACAACATCTTTGGAGGCAAAAACAAGCAAGAAGCAAGAAAGAAGATCCGGAAACGAGTTTGTATCGTTCTTCTTCCCTTTTTTCTACTAATTGTGATGGATTTCTTATATTGTATTTATGAAAATAATTATGAGTAGATAAACTCTTTATTCTAGGTTTTGATAGAACCTCTTGGAGGATGAATTTTTGTTGCATTTAATATAAATTTTCCATTGGATTTTCTCTACTTTTTCAACTACGTTATTATTGTGGTTGATTGAAGGGTCCTCAAGCGGCTATGCCTATTTAGTGTCTATGACTTAAAAAAGGTTACATATCTAGGTAGTTATTGAATAACATCACTTCTAACGTATATGAGAGATTAATATGGAGGATTTATAGGTGGGATTAGGAATAACGAAACCTTGGTGCGATCTTAGTGAGCGGAAAACTAGTGCCAGCTAGCGTATTTCGGAAGAATACGTTTAGTAAATTATTGTATTTTCTTGGAAGAGAATTAAGACACCGAAAGTGCTCACGATTGGTAGATATTATCTAGGAAAATTTATAGGAAACACAACAGGGAGGATTCTGATAATAGGGGAAATCGTAACCTAGGCCTTTCCTATCTTATCTGCAACATTTGATTTGTTAGTAATATAATCATAGCTTTTTAGTTACCTTGTTTTTAGTTAGTAAACACTCAACTCATTATTCAATATTTCTAAAAGTTGATTACTTGAATTCTTGCAAAACTAGTAGTTATTATTTGTAGGTTAATTTCCTATGGGATTCGACTCTAGACTTGTAAACCGAATTATATTTGCAACTACTGCTTAGTCTTTGTTATAAGGCATAGTTGGGCATGATTAAATTTTAGCGTCGTTACCGGGGAGTTGACGGTGTATTTAATTACAACTAGAAGAATTGCTAGGATTCTTTGTTTGATCAATTTTCTTCATTTTAAATTAATTATATTGAAATTCTAACTTTTGTAGTCTTGGGTGTTCCAGGTGCATGCCTATAAACTTCTCAAGAATTGGTGAATTGTTCGAAGCATTATCGGATCCTAATAAAACTTTCAGGGTATTAAATCGTGCAAATAAAAAGGACAAACAACAACAAAACCTGACAGAACAAATCGAACTAGGCATGGGGGATGTCATAGATGACCAAAACAACCTAAAAAATGCGAATGGCGTGAACAATTAGGGTGTGGAACCTTTTATGCCAGAAGCAGCCTTATATGATTGGGCATAACCCACCGCTAAAAATATGGCAACCGCAATTGCAGTCCCTCAAATACAAGCGGAGTAATTTCTAATCACAAAAAGCTACATATGCTGCAGAACAAGGGAATGTTCTCCGGGTCATACATTGAAGATCCACAGCAACATCTGAAAAACTTTTTGTCAATTTTATGTGTCACTCAAAGGCAACCAATGTGACACCGGAAGCAATCAGACCGTTATTGTTCCATTCTCAGTGAATGGAGAAGCTCAAACTTGGCTAATTCTCTCCCTTAAACTCTATCACCACTTGGGAGGAGTTAGTCGAGCAGTTTTTGAACAAGTTTTACCCACCCAATAATATTGCCAAGCAAGTTGATAAAATATTGAGCTTCAGGCAAAAACCAACTGAAACACTACAAGAAACATGGGAGAGGTTCAAAGGGATGCTGGTTAAGTGTCCACATCATAACATTCCAGATCAGATGTTGGGGCAAAGGTTATACGTGGGATTGACAGACAATTTGAAGGCCAATGTTGATGGTTCAGTAGATGGAGCATTTTTTAGCAAATCATTCAGGGAATGTAAGGTATTACCTGATAAAATGGCTCAAAACTCAGGATCGATGACAAGAGACTCTTCAATCACTCATGTAGTTTAGTCAGTAGCTTTAGACCCAAACAACTCCATGGCTGAGAATATGGCAACGATGATGACGCAATTTGGTATTATAACCAAAAATATTGATGAGTCAGGCTAGAAGTAGGTGCACATAGTTGACACGACAAATGTAATATTATGCACACCATGTATTAATCAGCCATATGTGTGCTCATGGAGTGGAGTGAATAACAATCAGAACTATCAAGAAAATATGATCTATGTGGGCAACTATGGAGGCTAGAGACAAGGTGGTCAGACTTGGGGATAACAAAATCAATAATATATGCCAGCACAGTAGCAATACAACAATAATAATAATCTTGGAATTGCACGACCACAGGGTCTGGCTGTGCCTTATCAAAGGTAACAAGGGTACGATCAGCAAAATCAGCAACTAGCTTATCAACAACCTCAACAGTAACAGATAGTGCGACACTATGATGGGTTGTTTGAAATAAAAGGAATGTTGCAACAACTCATTGGTTCCAGCAGGAAAATGGAAAAAAAGGTCAACCATATGCAAGATAAGGCACACCAGATGCTCGAAAAGTTAGTATCACACGACTCAGTTAACAAGGGCATTGAAATTCAACTAGGGAAAAATCCATGGACCTTAACAATCGTCCTTAGGGGACATTACCTGCGGACAAACATGTTAACTCGAAAAAGTAAGGTCTGAAGCAGCTGATGGCTGTGAGTCTATGAAATGGTAGGGATCTTGATCTAGAGCAAGAAATTTCTCGCGAAAGCCGACCAACTGAGATACTTGTGCTAGTCCAATTGAGGTAGATGCGTCAACTGAGCTAACAGAAGTAAGAATCAAGACAGCCCAAAAGGAAATAAACAAGGAAAAAGAGGTGGTAAAGGATACTGAGAAAGTGCAAGAGAAGGCGTTAGGAAAAGTTCTTGAGCAGGATCGAACTCAAAGAAGCGACCGCTATCGCCCTTCCCACAGAGGTTGGCCAAATGTCAGAAGGACGAGCAGTATGAGAAATTCATGGAGATATTAAAGCGAATTCATGTGAACATTCCAGTGATTGATGCCTTGAGGGAGATACCTGGTTGTGCAAAAATGATGAAGGACTTGACGTATCGCAAGTTCGACTTTCAAGACTTGGCAACTGTTATACTAACTCAGACATGTAGTGTAGTCATGATGAGACCCATATCTAAGAAGCTATCCGACCCAGGAAGTTTCACAATCCTATGTACAATAGGCAGCTATGCTTTTGTGAAAGCATTGTGTGATTTGGGGGAGAGCATAAACTTGATGCCCCTGTCTATCTATAAAAGGTTAGGCATGGGAAGAGCTAGGCCTACAACCATGTTACTACAGCTAGCTGACCGAACAGTGAAGAGGCCATCAGGTATACTTGATAATGTACTTGTGTAGGTGGAAAGTTTGTGTTTCCAGCAGATTTTGTCATTCTGGAATGCCAGGTTGACGAGGAGATTCCCATAATTTTGGGAAGGCCATTCTTGGCCACTGGGAGAGCTCTAATTGATTGTGAAACTAGGGAGCTAAAGATGATATTCAACGATGACGAGATAATGCTCAATGTGCAGAAGTCTATGCGGCGACCCAGTGAGTTTGTTAATTGCTCTTTGATTGAAACTTTGGATGTGAATTTGGAGGAGGAATATGAGACACTAATGCAAAAGACCCTTTAGCAGCCTATCTGATAAACTTAGAAGAGGTAGATGATGATGATTTGGTGGAATGGGTTTTGGCCCTTGAAGGCCAAGGGTATTTGGAAAAGATAGCTCAAATTCGAGCCTTTACACTTAGAAGAAAGAAAGAACCCTCCAGCTAAGCCATCAATTGAATAGCCATCACAGTTGGAGCTAAAATAATTACCGTCTCACCTCAGGTATGCTTTCTTAGGACCGAAATCAACTTTACCCTTTATCATCTCATCTGGTTTGTTATACTGATCGGGTCCAACCCTATACCACTATAAACTGGCAAAGAATGGTCGATGCAGCTTTTACCCGAAAGGCCAGGATCGATATCCATAAGGAGCTAATATTGGTTGGAATTGGGTTTCTATCTGACCTAGCGATGCGTGTTTTTCTTAATTGCACTTCTAACCATGCTTTATTTTGTTATGCTAATGAATGATGAAAGTAATCTAATTAAAATATTTTTGTAAAGGTTTTCTTAATTAATAAAAGGCAATAGGGAAGTGACTTACACCTAGGCAAGTATCTAATGGGCTCTAAAACTTAGGACAAACTTGTTATAATTGGGATCATGATATAACCATTGCACATAATTACTCACTCTATACCTCTCGGTAGTTCAAGTGATTTTGCTCGTATTGGCTTTCTCAAGCCCAATTGGGTGTCCAAACAATGCAAGCACAATTGGCTCAAGTCGGGTATTACTATCTCTAGATTTAACCCTTTAATTGGGGCTATAAATCTCTTGAATGCACCCCAATTCCTTGTTAGCCTGAATTTCCTAGACTTTTCCTCTCTTTCTTAAGAAGAGTCTAATTCATATAGGCACGAATCAGTGTTTGCAACCACCAATTCAAACATTAAATCATAAATCAAGCTAAATATCATTAACCCATAAATAATTAAGCCCTAAATTGAAGACCCATTAAATATCCACACTAGGGTTGGTCACAACCCTAGCTAATGGGTTTAACTACTCGTAATCAAGGTATAAATCAAAGATGGATATGAAATATAACCCACAAAAAGTAATTACAAGAGTCAAATCTAAGATAAATGGTTAAAACTACTCTAAAATTACTTAAAATAGCAAAGTAAGACATTTCACGTGTTACTCCAAACAAAAGATGACCTAATAATATGAAAAAAGAACTATTTATACACAACTAAAATTTTTAAACAAAAATACCCCTACGAAGGTTCCGCTGACAGTGTAATAATGGGCACCTCAGCACTTGGACTTCTGCGGCCGCGCAAAAATGAGAGCGTACCACGTTTCTTCCATCTTGAACTGGGACTAGGCTAGATTCCGCTAGGAGCTTAAAAATGTCCGCCTCAGTGCTGGCTTCAATCGCGGCTGCGTAAAATGTTCGCGGACTGCATTTCTTAATTAATCTCAAATTTCCAGGGTCTCTGAATCTCTTTTTTGCCCTCAGCAAAATTTGTACCACAACAGCGTCAAGTGTTCCACTGCCACGCAATTTCATAGCGGTCAACGGTATCTATTGTGCCCCAACATGCCTGTCTCAATCTCATTCCGATGTCAGCGTAATTGTGTCCGCCCAAGCGTTGAACCTTTCGCGACTACCCTTTTCCTTCGCTGTTAGTGCTTTTGTTCTAGCTTTGAACTAGTGTAGGTTTTAACTCCTTTATGTGTTGGTTATGACTTTCTTGCTTCATTTTAACCTAACACTGAAGACAAGCACAACAAGTTAGTTTTCGGGAACACTAGTATTTGAGCCAGATCGAAAGAGACGGAACTCGTCAGAGCCAACCCTATCTTAGGCTGTTTCGGGCGATCTACAATGTAGAGATTCTTTTACGCATTTATGATCCAAAACTTAAGCAATAGAGAGCATAAGATATGCTAGAATCCGTATTTATCATAGATATGCAGGTAGAACAACTTTGGTAGGTTCTGGAGGAGTGCAAAAATGTAATTGGTTGGACCATTGTAGACATAAAGGGTATCAACTCAACTTTTTATATGCATAAGATACTACTGAAAGACGGACATAAACTTTCTAGAGAACATCTAAGAAGATTGAACCCCAACATGAAGGAAGTGGTAAAGGAAGAAGTGGTCAAGTGGTTAGATGAGGGAATAATCTTCCCCACCTCTAACAGTAACTGGGTCAACCCAATTCAGTGTGTGCCAAAGAAGGGTGGAATGGTTGTAGTGCAAAACGAGAACAATGAGTTGATCTCAACAAGAACAGTCACAGGATGGCGAATCTGCATGGATTATAGAAGATTGAGCAAGGCCACTAGAAACGATCACTTTCCACTGCCATTCATTGATCAGATATTAGATAGACTGGCGGGGAGGACCCACTTTTGCTTCCTGGATGGATACTCGGGGTATAACCAGATCTCTATTGCCCCGGAGGATGGAGAGAAAATGTCGTTCACCTGTTCGTATGACATCTATGCCTTTCGGAGAATACCGTTTGGCCTTTACAATGCACCCGCCACATTCTAAAGGTGCATGGTGGCCATCTTCACAGATATCGTAGAGGAAATAATGGAGGTTTTTATGGATGACTTCTCAGTGGTGGGGAACCCATTCGATGATTGCCTTATGAACTTGAAAAGAGTATTGAATAGGTGTATGGAGACTAATCTGGTGTTAAATTAGGAAAGTTCCATTTCATGCTACAGGAAGGTATAATCTTGGGGAACCTAGTGTCAAGTAAGGGCATTGAGGTGGATCATGCAAAGGTTGATGTAATAGAAAAATTGCCACCACCCACTTCTGTCAAGGCTATAAGAAGTTTCCTTGGTCACGCCGGCTTCTACGTACGGCTTATAAATGATTTTTCTAAAATTGCTAAGCAAATTGCTTGAAAAAGATCACCCATTTGTATTTTCTGATGACTACAAGGTAGCTTTTGAGGAGTTGAGAAAGATGTTGGTGACTGCACCAATTATAGTGGCACCTGACTGGGAGCAACCTTTTGAGTTGATGTGTGATGCAAACGACTATGCTGTGGGAGCAGTTCTTGGGTAGCAAAAAGATAAAGTCATACATTCAATCTACTATGCAAGTAGAACCTTGAGTGGTGCCCAACTAAATTACACAATGATCGAGATAGAGATACTAGCAGTGGTGTTCGCATATGACAAATTCAGGTCATACCTGATAGGCTCGAAGTAATTATTTATATTAACCATGCTGCGCTCAGGTACCTAATTGAGAAGAAGGAGTTAAAGTAGTACTGATGGGTGCTACTGTTGCAAGAATTTGACTTGGAAATCCATGACCAAAAGGGAACAGAGAACCAAATGGCTGATCACTTGTCTAGGATGGAAGGAGCATAGAAGAAGGTTGATGTGGAAGATATTGTGGAGACTTTATCGGATGAACAATTGTTGGCCATGAGCCTTGGGGTAGCGCCATGGTATGCAGACATTGCAAACTACCTGGCAAGTGGTGTTGTCCCCTTTGACCTTTCCTCTGTCCAAAAGAAAAAGTTTTCTCGTGAATGTCGCATGTATTATTGGGCTGAACCTTATCTTTTTAGGATTTGTGTTGATAACATGATCCGGATATGTATCCTCGAGATAGACCAATTTTCTATTTTCCAGGCTTGTCACGCATCTTCGTATGGTAGCCATTTCAGGGAGTAAGGACATCCGTGGAAGTGTTGGAGTTGGGCTTCTACTGGCCGACATTGTTAAAAAATGCACACTTTTGGGTGAAGGATTGTGATTAATGCAGTGATCGGGAATATTTCCCATCGACATGAGATGCCCGTGAACCCAATTCAGGAGGTAGAAGTATTTGATGTATGTGGAATAGATTTTATGGGGCCTCTTGTTGGCTCATATGGAAACAAGTACATACTCGTAGCTGCCGACTATGTGTCAAAATGGGTGGAAGCTGTGGCACTCCCTAAAAATGATGCAAAGGGGGTCATTGGATTTCTGAGAAAGAATATACTCACCCTTTTTTGGCACTCCAAGGGCAATAATCAGTGATGGAGGCACTCACTTCTGTAACCGAGCCTTTGCAAAGTTGTTAGAAAATTATGGTGTGCTCCATAAGGTTGCCACCCCATATCATCCACAAACGAGTGGTCAAGTGAAAGTTTCGAACAGAGAGATAAAGAGCGTTTTGACAAAGACCGTGAATGTTACAAGAGCGAATTGGGAGAGAAAGTTAGATGATGCACTCTTGGCCTATCGTACATGTCTCCTTATAAATTGTTGTTTGGGAAGTCAGGTAGCTTACTCATGGAGTTGGAGCATAAAGCTTTGTGGTCGTTGAGGCAGCTGAATCTTGATATGAAAGTCGCAGGTACAAATAGAGTCACAGAGTTGCACGAGCTTGAAGAGTTCCGCTACCATACTTTTGAGAGAACAAGACCATATAAGGAGAGAATGAAGATGATGCATGTCAAAAATATTCTTGAGCGGAGTTTTAAACCTGGAGATGTGGTATTGCTTTCCAATTAGAGATTGAAGTTGTTTTCGGGCAAGTTTAAGTCAAGATGGTCAGGACCATTTCAAGTGGTAGAGATGAATTCAATTGGAGTCGTCGAGATTACATCGGAAGATGGCTCCTACAAGTTCAAAGTTAATAGGAAAAGACTAAAACATTATCAAGTCACGGTTGAGGAAGATAAAGTGATCTCAACCTTGTACTTGAAAGATCCTTGATAAGGGATAGCCCGAGTCGTGCCGCGACATTAAATCAGGCGCTTCTTTGGAGGCAACCCATGGTTTTGCTGTAATTTGTCATGCTGCGACGTTAATCAAGCGCTTGCTGGGAGGCAACCCAATTTTTGTGCTTTTATTTTTATTTTTTGTGTTTGATTTTGAATTACTATCTTGCTTTTCAATGCAGTACCTTTTTATTAGCTTTCGCTTTTGCTTTGCATCTTTCTTCTAGATTTCATATTATTTCTATTTTTTCTATGATTTCTGTGGAGATACTAATATTGTCTCATTTTTGTCTTTTTATTTTCTTGAGCTGAGGGTCTTCTGAAAATAGCATCTCTACTCCTTCGGGGTAGGGGTAAGTTCTGCATACACACTACCCTCCCCAGATCCCACTAGTGAGATTTTACTTGGTTGTTGTTGTTGTTGTTGTGTTTGATTTTGAATTGTGGAAGTATTGTCATGTTTATGAATGTTGTAGGAATGAGATTGTATGAATTGGAATGATTCGGGGTGAAACAATCATGACGAAAGGTCAAAAGTGGCTAAAATTGAAAAGATGAAAACACGCTGGGCTTGTCTAGATCCGCGCCTCGCACGAAGGCATACGCGGCCCAGGCCAGCCAAGCGGGCATAAAACAATAAAGTGGAGGCATGGCGCACCCCAATTTGCAAAATTTTTTTATTTTTCTTATTTTTTATTTTTATTTTTTTCTCTTGCTTACAGCTAAGTTGTTCCCAGGTTTGTTATTTCAAATACCCTAATCCATGTTCTCTCCCCCAATGTAAAAGACCCCTCCAGTTACCTCAATCCCCGTTTCTGCCTCCTCTCTCAAACCAAGTCCCCCCTCCCCCCAATCCCTCATACGGACCTAGTAAGCCCTCTTATTTTCTACTTGTCCTGTCTCCTCCTCCACGTAGCAAACCCCTCCCCTTTCCCTTAGGTTTGTTTCTTGTTTTTCTCTATCTTGTTATGGTTGATTTTGGTAGAATAATTGAATTTTGAATTTTAGAGCATAGTTTGCTCAAGATTTTGTTGGTTGTTATCCATAGTGAGGTGGGAAACTACAATTTCCACCACCTCACTTAAACTGGGAGAGAAAAAACATGTTACTTGCATTGAAATATGATGGTAAATATTATGCATATACGGTGTTCAAAAAATTGCCCCAATGAAAATTTTGATAGGTTTTGTGAAGTCTGAGTAGCAAGACTCATTGTTTTGATAATATGAACATCTCTTGAGTGGGGTAATCATTTGGGGGTCGTTGAACTTAAATTGCATTCATGTTAGAACGAATGTCAACCAGCAGCCAACTCAGGCACGACGTGTACGACATCCTACCCACTTGATTTTTAATGATGCTAAGTAACCTTATATCAATGTCATTAAGTTGTAGTAGGCGCTTGTACCCCGGTTGCATACTTACGCTTTTGCACTAAGTGTGGGGTGCAATGTATAATGCTATGATGTAATGTTACACATTATACTAATCTGCATTTTGTATCATTGTAGGTGATATGGCCATCTAGAAAACGCCAACAAGAAGCCATGGAGCTGGTAGTAGTGGTAAACCACCTCCAAGAAACCACCAACTGACAAGAATGTAGGAGAGAAGGGTGCTACAAAGGCATAAACAAAGGCCGGGCATGTTAAGGAAAAGACTTGAACTTCTGAGGTGGACTGAGGCCACCAATCTGAGCATTGAACAACCTGAGATATGATGAGGGAGTTTCGAACACCACTCTACTATTGATCATTTATTGTTTGTTTCTGCGATATAGTGCAACTACTGACAGTGCACTCTCTTAAGTGTGGGGTGGGGGTGTCAGAATTTAATTTTTGTGGCATGTGTTTAATTGCTAGTGATACATTTTGTCATGATCACACTCAAGGCCGTTGTAATTGTATAGTTGTAGTCATTTTTTTATTAGCTTAATCTCAAGTTTTCTTTAAACCACAGTTCTTTCCCGAGGATGTCATTTTCTTGAACTGGGTAGTCATAGGTAGTTTTTCTTTCTCAAACTTTGTGGACTTTGCCCGACGATGGATTGCGTAGACAGTTTTCTTGAGGGTTTAAAGTCTAAAAAATATAAAAATATTTTTTCCCTCTGTTTGTTTTTCACTAATATAGGAATGGGAAGAGATTGAGTATTGTGCTTCATGACATATTTTATATCGGGGTTTAGACCTGGAGCATTTGTGCTTAATACTTTCCTCGTAATTTTTGTGGGTATGTGCCTTGAGAATATATGTGACTTTACTCCGACTCTTGAGCTCATCTTTTGACTCTTTTTATATACTTCCTATATGGTTTAGTTTTATGATGATTGTGCTTAGCTGCTTTAACTTGAGAGCCGGGTTTGAGCGGTCTTAAATAGGTCATGTGCATTGTGCGAGGTGAGAAGTTTGAGTTGTACTATGTGCCATCCCGAACTAGTTTAGAACTAGCCCCCTGTGTGAGGCGAAACGAAATGATAAGTATCGTTTGACTAGGAGACGATATAGGCATTTCTTTGATTGACCATTGAGCCACTTTTTTCCACCATTGCTAATATTATCCATAGTCAACCATTTTGAGCCTATAGAGCTTTTCCTTGGAACCTATATTACAAGCTAAATTCCTCTTATTCTTAATTAAATCTTGTTCACCCTTTACCTCCGAAAGAACTTAAGTCGCTATAAGAGTAAAGAGGGTGACTGGGTAACATTTGAGTAGAACCATAGGAAGGCCGAGAGGGCGAATTGTGTTTAAATGAATTACTAGCTGGAAACACCAAAAATTAGGGGGAGTGTAAAAAGATACATACATACATATATATATATATATATATATATATATATATATATATATATATA
>MU690666.1:0-10602 GCA_026770625.1 Nicotiana glauca
CAATTAATCACAGCTCCGAGATCAACGGACTCAAATCCAGCAGAAATAACAAACCAACAACAATAAACAACATATTAATTGACAATCAGCACCAAATAATCTTCGAAACTGATGTGAGAAACTAATGTAACAGTAAGATCTTCGAATTACTTCTATTGTTTTTGCTATTTTTGAATTTTGGAAATAAAGAATTTCTGAGATGAAGACTTAAAATTGCAGAGATGATTCAGGAGGATTTCAGATTGCCAAAACTTATTAAGAGAGGCCAAATGAAGCCTATTTATAGAGTAAAAAGGGAGGGAATTTTTGAAATTCATATTCTGATTTCTCACCCCTTATCTTATGAATTATTTTTAGATTAATACACTTAGTTTAATCAGAAATGCACTAGAACCCCTGCTAGAAGGTTCTAGTGGCATCTATACTATTCTAATACCCCTCATTGTCCATATTGCCCTCACTTGCTTTCAGTTTCTACCTGTTTACCCTTTTATTATGCCGAGGATACCCTTTTATTCTTCAGTTATTTACCCACGAACCAGGCAGCATTGCCATCTATACCCCTAACCCCTTAGTTTATTTACCAGTATACCAATTATCCTTTTTCCTTTAGCCTTTTTTTTTATTTATTTACCCATTCAACCCCCATTATTCAATCAGAAACTTAAAAAGTCAAAGTCAAAATCGAATTTGCACAAATAGCCAACAATAGACGGCTTTACAGATATAGTCAAATTAGGTCTAAGCACTCAATTAACGAGATTCAAGGGGAACAAATCAGTCATAGGTAGAATCTAATCAACAGAATACTCAGTCACTAATTTTGAATTTATCAAATAAGAGTCCTAAAATCTAAATATGGCTATGAATCAACAATACATGCGATTTTTGACTAAGAACTTTATCAGAAAAGAAGATATGTGATTCCCAAGTAGAAAATATCAGAAAGCTACCATGCTATTCATAATTGAGCAAGATCAGAAAGCAAATAGGCATGTGATAGAACAAATAAAACAATCAGGAAGGCAAAGACATGTGATAGAACAAATAGAAAAAATTAGGAAAGCAAAGAGACATGCAAATAGGAAAATCAGGATTAGNAAAGTTTAGGAGTCATTTTTCTTGGATTTTTAATCTTCAGGCAGACTCATCGAGTCTTTTTTGTGTAAAAGACTCTTAGGAAATAGGGATATTAGGGTTATGGGTTTAACAGGGTGGTTTTTGGACTAGGGATGTTCGCCAGAGTGGAGTTTCCGGCGAGATATTTTTTAATATTCGAGCAGTTCGGGCTTGATTTGAGTAAAACTAACTAGGTAGGGTTGAAGAGGATGAAGAGATGGTTGTATGGTGTTAAGGAGGAACACTGGTTCAAAAGTGTGGTCGCCGGCTAGGGTTCCGGCGACTTGTTTTTTCAATATTCGACGAGTTTGAGTCTGATTTGAAGGAAAATAGATAGATAGGGTGAAAGAGGAGTTCATGGTGGTTCAGGGGTGTTCGTGGTGGTTTGATCGGAGCAGGTAATATTTCGCGCCTGTAGGTTTCCGGCGGGCATTTGAGAGAACTTTAGGGCGGCTAGGTTTTCTGATATTAGAGACGAAGATACACATATGAAATGATATGTAATGTTTAGGTATTTAAAAACTTTAGATGTTCTGGAACCGTTGGATTGAATGAACCAACGGTTCAGACTTAATTTACCCAATTACGACGCCGTTTCAATTAATTAGCCATTCAATCTGGACCTTTGGATTGATGTTACCAACGGTTCAGATCAGTTCACATAGGCGACGTCGTTTTATTATTAAACAACCGTTACTCCTGGGCCGTTTGATCAAATTTCCAACGGTCCAGATTTAATCAACCTGGACGGTGTCGTTTGGTTTAATATGAAGGCCAACCGGCTTGATTTCATTTGGGCCTGATCCATGTTTTATACCATTTGGGCTACTGAATTGTATTTGGCCCAATTCTTGTATATTGTATTTGTATTTTACCTTTTTGTATTTTCATATTTTTATATTCTTTTCTTTTCTATATTTTTTATTTTACTTTTTGTATTTATTTATCTATTTATTTCCCTTGTATTTTCTTTTAATTTTCTAATTTTTCTAAAATTAAAGAGTAATTAATTTCTATTTTTTGGTATTTTCTGTTTAATACAAAAATGGTATTTTGTTTTGTTTTTCCTTTTAAAATTAGAAAAAGTCCTAGTATTTCTACTTATTTCATGAGTTATTATTAAACAAACAATTGCCACACAAATTCAAAAATCATTTTTGCCTATATTTTGGAACAATTTGCTTAGGGCAAAAAATCACGTGCTCACATTAAGGATTGTTTAATTAGGACCATTGCTGAATTGTTTGGATCATGATGTAATAATAGTTGGTTATAGGTTAGATTTTTAGTTTAATTCTAATTGGAATGTAATTAACTGGACTGTTTTGGGACTGCTTAAACCTGTGGTTATCTAGTTGTAGCTTCAATATAGTTAACACTTGTTTTAATTCAACGTTCCTTCTGTAAAAATAAGAAATCAGAAACAATTAAGATTTGTAGTTGCTTGTGAAATCAGTGTGTCTATTATTTGCTTGAGATTTGTAGTTGCTTGCGCTACAGTAATTACTATCGGCAAGTTTGCTATTAATGTCAACTCTTTCGTCTTGTTGAATTCACTGCTTCAACGTAGATACTAATAATTTTAGGATAATGGTTAATATCAGTGATTTGCTTGAGTTGAACATGCACCATCAGTTTGTTAATTTGAATCAACTAGCTGTTTGACAATTCGATAAGGACAGAGCATGAATTTAGGTCCTTAACTTGTAATCAATATCCTATCAATTTGATTAAGTGTACTTTGTTTTACCTTATTGCCAATTGTTGAACACACTTAGAATAGTTTGGAGTTAACTTTGGTGGGCAAATGTTCAAGCAAAATATGGGCCTGCCTATCTTCAGGGACTCGATCCTTCTATCTCCCCTATGCGGCTTGATCTGCCCTGTCTGATTTGGGTTGGCCTTAGGCCCAATACCTGTGTACTAGTTATTTTGTACTGCGTGCACATATCGTGTGCTTTGGGCTCCTTGGGCTCAAACTTATGACTGACTTGCCCTTTGCACGCCTGGTGTATGGTCTTTCCATATGGGCTACGTTCAAGCCCAAAAATGGGTAGAACCTGAAATCATATGAGCTCATGAACCCAAACGTAATCCCTGTTAGATAATGTTAATTAATTAGGATTTTTTTTATTATTAGAGACACATTAGATAGAAAATCAAAGTTTACTTTAGATCGGACCTTTAATTAAAAATGAGATGAGTCTCGCCAAATAAAATTGCAAAATTGCGGGGCCCTCGATAAATGGTTATATTAAAATAATTAGACTTCGGGATGGGTCGTTTAGCAAATTTCACGGCCTTCCCCAAAGATAATAATGTGTTAGTCACTTTAGGCGCATTTTCTTTTAATAATCTTACCTTCTTAAATACGGGTGCACATTTATGTGACCCAAATCCAAATCTCAACGAAGTCGAAATGTGTCGAATTGCGGGTGCATTTATGTGACGCGATTCGAGACATGTTTTTACGACATTGAAATTCTCTTAAAATAATAATAATAAAAGAGGTTCAAAGTTAAAAACACATAAATCAAAACATGTACTAAAATTAAATAAATAAGCCAAATATGACAATTGAGCGACCGTGCTAGAACCACGGAAATGCCTAACACCTTCTCCCAGGTTAACAGAATTCCTTACTCAGATTTATGGTTCATGGACTGTTAACAGAGTCATAATTTCCTCGGTTCGGGATTCTAAACCGGTGACTTGGGACACCATAAATTTTCCAAGTGGTGACTCTGAATCTTTTAATAAATGAATCTCATTCCGATTGTCCTTTAAATAGAAAAACTCCTTTACGCCCTCGCGGGTGTAGTGAAAAAGGAGGTGTGACACTTATTAATATTCAATATTGTGTATACACGCGCTTATTTAAATTAAAAACAAATGATTCTTTAATTAAAAATGAACAACCGACCCAGCTAAAATAAAAACCCAATTTACAAGCTTTAAAAAAATAAAATAAAGTAGCTATGTGTCTTCATCAACACCCCCACCCTCTGGGTTTATCCTCTTCCCCAATCCTACCTCCAGGCTAGCTCATCCTCGAGTATCACTTGCACGTCGTCTTCCTCCAACCCACTCTCCATCCCTATTATCTTCCCAAAAAATTTTAGATCCACCAATGGCCATAAAACTTATTTTTATCGCTGGAACAGGGGTGAGAACAGTGAAAACTTGACCAAATAATGCTTAGAAAAAGACCGAAAAAGACACAATTAGACCCAAAATTGCATTGGCAAAAAACAAAAAAAAAACAAAAACAAAAAACAAAAAACAATCTTGTAAACAAGCTTTGATGATGGATTTCGACTCTACCTTTGTTTAATCCCAGAGATGATAACTCCTGCGACGCTCAAGAAAACCAGGCCGACAATTACTAAAAAACTATTGTTTCACCTAGAGTCGATGATTTTGTTAGGTTGATTTTTTAATCAATTTTCAACAATCCGATTTAGGATGATTTGGATTTACCAGTCAAGAAATCGAAATAATGGGTTTCTTAACTATTGTTGGGTCTTCTTTGATTTTTTTCTCTGGCTTTTTTTTTTGTTTCTTTTTAGGTGATTTCTTAGCCATTGCTGTTACTTGTTTCTTTATTTTCCTGACAATGAAGATGATGATAGAAAAAATGAAGGAAAAAAATAGATATGCGGTGCTAAAATGAGGCTTCAGATACATTTTTTTATTATTCACTCGCCTGCTTTTGGTGTAAAACACACGCCTGTTGTGGGTCAAAAGCGATGTGTCATTGACACACTTTTGAAAGGTTTGGTGTATAATGTTCAACCTGTGGTTAACAGGTGTCTAACAGGAATTTAGGTGCAAGGTGGATAGGTAAACTATGTATTTTGCCTAGTGAGAGAGATTGATATATTGTATTCAACTTCAAACTAATGTACATAATGAACTGAAATCTCCTCTATTTATAGAAGAAACGAAGAAGTTGTATGGCTTCTTAGGGAGCAGCTGCAAGGCTTTTCTTGAGTTGCTTCCAAGATGTCTGTATGAGCTGCTTGCAACCTACCCGTTTAATAAGAAACTGCTGCAAGTCATTTCACTGAGTTTCTTGCAACCTTCCTGCATCAGCTGCTTGTAGATAAACTTCAATCGATTACTAAATGAATAATCTTCTTCAGGAAGATTATCTACAACGGAGTAATAAATGGACATCCACAATAATATATTCATAACACTCCTCCTTGAATGTTCATTATTAAGTGTCTCGTTAAAACCTTACTAGAAAAACCCCGTAGGAAAAAATCCTAGTCAAGGAAAAAGAGTACACTAATAATATGCATTGCAAGCTGCCTCATTAAAAATCTTACCAGGAAAATCCAATAGGAAAAAACTTAGGCAAGGAAAAAAGAGTACGGTGCATACTTTACTCCCCCTGATAAAGACGTTATTTCAAATACCTAAGTCTATGTATTCCAATCTTTTATAACATCTTCTTCAAGGTTGTAGTTGGCAAAGACTTGGTGAACAAATCTACTTAATTTTTCAGTTGGCAGATTTGTTGCACATCAATGTCATCATTTTTTTGAAGATCATGTGTGTAGAATAGTTTTGGTAAAATGCGCTTCGGTCTATCTCCTTTTATAAGTCCTCACTTTAAATATTGCAATATATGCTTAATCCAGTTCCAATATCTCCGTGTAGGAGAAGAGCTATATCTTGCTAGTAAATTAACAGAAAATTTTATGACATGCTTTATAGTATTAGCGAGATACATAAGTGCACAATTGCACTAAAATAGGATATTTTATGACTAAGGAATTTATCATCCTCTTATGGAGGTCAGAACGGATCTTTATTCCCTTCAAGTGATCATGCAACCATTGGTGTAATTAATGGATGTGATTTTTTCATGTAAAAGCATTTTAAGACCCTTTCTGTATAGGCAGATTGATGGATAAAGATTATGTCTGCTAAATGTTCAACTTGCATACCAAGACAAAGTTTTGTCTTTCCAAGATCTTTCATCTCAAATTTTTTTTTAAGATATCCAATTGCCTTTTGGAGCTCTTATAGAGTTTCAACAAGATTTATGCCATCAACATATACAACAAGTATAACCAAATTCGATGACATTATCATTATAAAGATACATGGACAAATAGCATCACTTACGTGACCTTCTTTATATTCACTAAGGCGATTATACTACATGTGCCTAGATTCCTTTAAACCGTACAAAGACTTTTGTAATCTGATCGGGTACATTTCTAGAGACTTTGAACTATATGCTTCAGGCATTTTAAATCCTCGAGGAATCTTTATAGAGATTTAATCAAATGAGTCATATATGTTATGACTTACATTTAAATGGCATCACATCTTCAGGTGTCTGGACTATAAGTTCGATCCTCAAAATCTTTTACACTATTATGCATTATACTGTATCAAATATATCATAGACAATTATCTTGTATCGGTTCTTAAGCGACACAACTTGTTGAGATCTCATCACTTTCTTTGTTTTCAGGTACCTGAACTTCTTCTAGAGTTTCATGAAATTCTATGTCATGGGCTCTTCTAGAGCTCATTTCATCCTTATTATGATCATTTGATCATTTTCTCCTACCCTTTTCAAGGATTGTTACCTTTGGAACCCTGAAAAAAGAAAGATATATCTCATTCAAATTTCACACTAAGCTTTTGATATTTGCATCCCAGTACTAATCCAAGAGGATATTCAAAAAAATCGGATCCTCCCCCACTCACTTCCCCCACCAACTATCAGGGGTCAATGATTTATGTTCAAGGATCCCTCGGAGGTCATACATAATAAAACATGACTGAATTGATTCGAGGTTAAGGTCGGGTCTACCATGCTTCATGCGTGTAGTAAACTCTGTCCTTTAGGGACTTTAATTTCAATAGGAGCACCTGCAGCTGAAATATAATATTTAATTTTGGATCAACAAATGCTTCTGGCATTTGAATTGAATTATATTTTGAGTGAGGATAATATTAATGATAATTCAATTCATATAGCACATTTTCAGCTATTTATTCAATCCCCCAAATATTAGAAAAACTAACATATATTCTCAATCTTCTTTGGAAAACCTATCTTTGTGCATTGTGGTAGATAAATTAATCATATACCACACATCAAAAGTTATTAAATAGTAAAATATTTGGTTTCTGGCCCTAAATTAATTGTGAGGGGAGGACTTATCATTGGTCTGATGTATACAGGTACTGGTGTATGCAATTTAGAAAATCTTAGACCAACACATGAAGCTTTGTTCTCATAAGTAATAGTTTAGCCATTAATATGGGGTATTTAATGCTAAACTAGGTTGGATATAAACCAGCATCATCAAGATGAACTATCTTGATTTCATAATCTCAAAATTATGCTCTTAATTGAGAAAAGCAATTTCAAATGCCAAATTGCAGGTTGACAATGAACAAATATGTAATTATCTCATATATGCATCTATAAGTAGTTCACATGATAGGTGAATGAGACCATATTCACCTTTTATATATTCCAGAATTCCAGAGTCTTAGTCCCAACTTTAGCTGGTATAATCAATTTATTATGAGAACAAGCAACACAAGAGAATTCTTGAAGAATCTTCTAGTTCTTTAGTATATGCTTATCTGAATTCTCAAATATATTTTTTAAAAATAGGAAAAAAACTTCAAGTTTATCATGGCATGTGCTATCTCTTAGTAAACTTCTGGTTCACTATGTCATAAAATTTTGTAATAGTAAATTTCTGATTTACTGTGGCTACTTTTGTATCAGCGAATTTCTGATTTACTGTAGCTGCTTTTTCCACAGTAAAACTTCTGATTTAACGTGACTGCTTTTGCATTATGATACATGATATAGTACAAATTGAAGAACAAGGCGAGTAACTTCTCACGTACCTATTATGTGTAACGACCCGACTAGTCGTTTTGAGCATTTGCACTTCGCTCGCCAGTTCTCGGGCATGAATAGCCCTGCATGATGTATTATGACTTATGTAAATCATGGGTTGTGGTTTTTAGGTTAATCGGAACAGATATGGAAGAATAATTCTCAGCTTGAAGCTTTAAATTTGAAAGGTTTGACCAAGTCTTGACTTTTTAGTATTTAATCTCAAATTTGAATTTTTATGATTTGTTTAGCTCCGTTGGGTGATTTTAGACCTATGAGCATGTTCAAAATGTATTTTGGAGGTCTATGGTAGATTCAAGCTTAAATTGGCGAAATTGAAAATTTAGCATTTTTCGGTCGGCAGTGGAAATCTTGATATCAGGGTCAGAATGGAATTCTGAAAATTGGAGTAGGTTTATTGTGTCATTTTTGACATGTGTGCAAAATTTCAGGTTATTCGAATGAGGTTTGATAGGTTTTTGGATCGATTGAGAATTCGAAAGTTTGGAAATCCTTAGGCTTGAATCCGAGGATGATTTGGTATTTTGATGTTGTTTTTTAGTGTTACGAGGGTTGATATGAGTTTGAATGATGATAAGTGACTTGTTCGTATTTTTGGTTCAGGTCCCGAGGGCCTCGGGATGATTTCAGATAGTTTTCAAAAAGGTTGAATTTGAAAAATTGCAGCTGATGGTGCTGCTTCTGTCACATCCGCACCTGCGGATTGGGGATCGCAGGTGCGAGCTCTGCAGGAGCGGAAGAGAGATATAGGTGCATGTAGGGCCGCAGGTACGACTTGGTTAACCACATCTGCGATGCCACAGAAGCGGTGAAGCAACTGCAGATGCGAGACCTGGTAAGGTCAGTGAAATCCGCAGAAGCGAACATTTTCCGCAGAAGCGGAAGCGCAGATGCGCTTATTGGATCGCATGTGCGGATTCCCTGGGCAGACACTATATAAGCATTCCTTCGCGATTTTTAGTCATTTCTTCACCATTTTTGGTCGATTTTGGAGCTTCAAGCTGTGATTTCAAGAGGGAATCAAGTGTTTCCAGAGAGGTAAGCTACTTGCGCTTTGTATCATGTGTTTATGGTGATTATTTCATTGTTTAATCATGAAAATTAATGGGAATTTAGAGAAAGAGAATGGAAAATTAGGGCTTGAAATTAGAGAGTTAAATTACGGATTTGAGGGGCCATTTGAGGTCTGATTTTAATGATCTTGGTATGTATAGACTTGTGGGAGGATGGGGATTCTATTGATGTGTTTTTATCGGATTCCAAGATGAGGGCCCGAGGGTCGGGTTTGGCCAATTTCGGGATTTTGAGTTTAATTTGATAATTTTCGCGTGGGCTTTGTCTCTTTGGCATGTATTGATGATATGATTCTGATTGTGGATAGATTCGCGCTGAATACAGGCCGAGTAGAGCGGCAAGGGCATCGCGGTGTAGATGTTTGTCTGGATTGAGGTAAGTAATGATTGTAAATCTTGTCCTGAGGGTATGAAACCCAGATTTCACATTATTGTGCTGCTTTGAAGTGACACACACGCTAGATGACGAGCGTGGGGTCATGCACCATTGGGGATTGTGACTTGGTCCGTCCCGTACGACTATTGAGTTGCGTATTTGATTGGAAACTATTTGATTCTATTGTGTTTTGGAAAGTATTATTATGTGTTGAGCTGAATGCCATATTTGGGCCTCATGCCAACTATTTGAACCCTTAGGGGCTTTTACTACTATTCCTCACTGTTTTGACTTAATATATGTATTCAATCATGTTGTATTTTTATTGATTTCATAACTCAACCTATATACCCAGTTTGATACTATAAATGATATTTTGGGCTGGACACCATATTTTACTGGTAGTCCGAGTGGTTTGTGAGGTTGATGGCTGCGAGAGGCTGAGGGCCTGAGAGGTTGATGACTGAGAGAGGCCGAGGGCCTAATTGTGAGGTTGATGTTTTAGAGAGGCCAAGGGTCTGGTTGTGAGGATTATATATATATATATATATATATATATATATATAGATCGGGCTGCACGCCGTAGCAATAATGGACCGGGTAGCACGCCACAGCGATATAGCACTTGGGCTGAAGGAGCCCCTCCAGAGTCTGCACACCCACAGTGAGCGCAGTCGGCTATATATATGGATCAGGCTGCACGCCGCAACGATGTATGGATCGAGTTGCACGCTGCAACGATTATTATAAGGTATCTATTGAGTGTGAGTGCTGAGAGTGAGTGATAATTGATTAGAGTTGAGTCATGAGCAACTGAGAGGCTTGCCCGAGGGGCTATAGATACATATATACGAGTGATGCTTTGCCCGAGGAGCTTGTTTTATGAATTTATTGTTTCCACTCCTCCTTAAAGTGAGTCTCTATTGAATATGTTGATTAAATTACTATTTTCACTCATCTTTATATTGAGCCTCTATTGAAAAGGCTAAACAAATGTTTTGAACAATTTTCATTGAAACTGGAGTTTTACGAGATGTTTGGAATTAAATTACTAATTTGGTTTTGTTATTTCCACCGAGATTTTCATATTATGCGATATATATATATATATATATATATATATA
>MU690666.1:11091-22824 GCA_026770625.1 Nicotiana glauca
TTTTTTTTTTTTTGAGTGACCGAGAGGCTTTTCCTGAAGGGTCATTATGATTTATTTTTGCCCGAGGGGCTGTATACGAACTATGTTTTGCCCGAGGGCCTATTACGATTTTCATCACTTTCACTATAAACTACATGAAAATCTAATGAAACTGTTAGAAAGATATTTTTCAAAGGATTTTACTGAAATTGGAGTTTAATGAGATTACGTATCCTGTTTTGGAAACATACTGTACCCACTATGGTGCTATGACGTGGATTACGTGATTTTTTACTGCTCAGTCTTTATTTATTTTTATTACTTATTGAATTGGCGTACTCACATTATTCCCTGCACCTTGTGTGCAGGTTAAGGTATTTCTAAGTTCGGTGGTAGGTTCATCGGAGTTAGTATGGTAGCTGCCTGGTGATCGCAGCCTGCTTTTCTCCCTCCTTATTCTTCCTTAGCGTATTCTGTGATTTTTCCGACCATGTTGGTCTTGCAGTAGATGCTCATGACTAGTAAAACCTCGATGTCGATCTTTCTTTCTGCATTGTGGTTTTGTTTTAAACTCTATATAAAGGTTTATTGTTAAATAGATTTGATTTTATCCTAAGAATGGAAATACTGATTGGTTTTGGGTTTGTGTCGGCTGGCCTAGTTCCATAATAGGCGCCATCACGGCCGGGTTGGTTTTGGGGTCGTGACATTATGTTACCCCCATGATTGTGGAAACATGAAAGTTTTCAATCTTCCAATCATTTGTAGTCTCAATATGATAACCATTTGTATTAGTAAACTTGGAGTTTACTACAACATATGTTTTGATCATAATTATATAATATGAATGACATATTTGTATATAAGCTCTTCGAGAGTCTTCATTTATTATCCACAATCTAATATCATTTGGACACTATTGGCGTCATGTGTTTTCTAGACAAACAATTAGCTCTTCAAAAGTTTTTGATACATATTATACTATCAAATATTGCTCAGATACTTCTGGTACCATGAGAGAAAATCATAATCAAATGAGCAATATAAAGACAATTCAAAATTTAGGAATGTTAGAAATTAAGAATTTTAGTATTTTTACCACCAACTTTGTGACAAATGTCTCCTTCAGGGAGAAACGCCATTAACATCTGAATATTTTATATCAAAGCACAACCATATAGTTATTACATCCTTCAGGGAAAGATATGAGTTTTTATTTTCTTCGGAGAACTCAATAACTAACCATAATATATTAATATGGTTGTAGTAGACAAGAATGCTTTCGTCTTAGAATGATACTTAATAAAATTCTCCAAGATATTTTACGTACAATAGAGTATGTGCGGCAATGATCTTTATGTCACAAAAATAATATTTATATCCATTATTATTCTACCTCTTCAGGAGGTGAGTTCTGATATTTCCTCATTCACTCCAGGGAATGAAAATATGCTTAAAAAATAACATTGAATTGCTCATTATTTTGTTTTAGTACAGAAAGACACTACTTCAAAATATTTTCTTACTTTAGGAGGAAATTTCAATTGTTTTTATACTTCAGGAGCAAATTTAATATACAAAATGTTGAGTATATTCTCTCAATTATATTACCTCTTCTGGAGGTGAATTATAATATATTTACATCAAGAGCGCGTTCATATTTACGAGCTTTGTTAATATTGTCACATTCACTTCAGAGAATGGATTAAAATTTATCAAAACTTTTCATCCTTCAGGGAACGAAACATAATTATCTGAACGTGCATTTGTTGCGTGCCGTTTTTCCTCCACGGAAATGGGATTTATGACATTTGGAGGGATAACTCATTCCTTTTGGGAACTGAGTTTTACATTTGAAGAGTCACCACCTAATGAGTTAAGGTGCATTAGGGAGGACACCAATAGAAATTCAATTCTAAGTCATTTGAATAACCAGAGATAGGGTAAGAGCTTGAAATTATCCTAAGGGGAAGGTGTTAGACACCCCTCAGGATCCACTAGTTTGGTTCCCAGCCAATCATTTATTGTGAATTTGGGGTACAATTAACATATAAGCAGATAAGGCTCAAACAAGAGGGGATTTCAATACACAATGGTTTGAAAGTAAACCAAGTTTGAAAGAGCAATTAAAAGAGCTGACTTTTTTTTTTTATAAGGAGTTACAATGCTAAAAAGAAGAAGAAGGGGGAAATAAAGGAGGGGGAGGGGTCCTAGGTTTATTAAAATATGGATCAAATCAACGCAATACCCGATAATCACTCCTCAAAAGAGGGGCTACACGTGGCATTAGCGCACCGGTCATCATATCCATATCTACCCTTCCCGCTCCGTTTAAGGTACTAAAGCGTGGATGGTCTCGAACACTATTGCATGCTATTACCCGTCACATTTCTATCAGTACCAAAGGCACTTAGGACTACTAATACTAAATGGAGGGATATTAGGCTGATTTGAAGTTTCAAAGGTAAAAATCTAAGGTAACATACAAAACATATAAAAGACTGCACATTAAAGGGGAAACACATAAACACATAAGTCTTAAGTATACCTCCTCAAACAAACAACCCCATAGCATGACTTAAACAAACAAGTAAAGGTCTGATTCTAAAAATACTTGAAGGAAGAGGATATTGTTGTTGCGGCAGGCCTGGCTTATTACATGACTCAGTTAGGAAATACGAATTGGACCTACCTACTGATTGTGGCACTTAAACCAATAACAGAGGTGAGTTCAGTTTTATTTATACTGCATAAGGCTTGCCTAAGTGTTTAGTTGCGACCTTAGAAGCATGGTATCTATTCAATTCAGAATGTGGCAAAACAATAATAACTCAGAACGAATTGTTTGAAATCCTATAGGCATGCTTGCTAAACCTTGTTAAGTAAAGGAATTAGGTTATTAAAAAGGTTCAGAAGGGATAAATTTAAATTAGGCTAGTTCCAGACTCTGCAGGTGATGGTATCTATTATTACTGATATTAATCCGCATGGAGCATGCTATCTAATATTGAATGTGAATGGAACGACTCAGATTTGTTTAAGAATCCCTATAGGCATGATTTCTATGTGTTACTAGTTTTAGACCTTTATAGACATGATACTTATCATTGCATGTGAGTAAAAACGAACTGGACTTTACTTAAGAAACCCTATAGGCATGATTTATATATGTTACTGATTTCAGCATGTTACTGGGTTATAACCAATTGGGCCCTAAAAACATGATATCTAAATGGTGATAAATGTGCAGAATTTTAGATAATTCCTATAGGCAGGTTATCTAGATACGAAGTTAAACATGTAGAGTAAATAAATCTCTATAGGCATGATGTCTAAGGAGCAGAATTAAAATATCCTATAGGCATGGTTTCTAAATGCAGTTTGAATATGCAGGATTTAAAATACCCTATAGGTATGTTTTCTACCCCTAACATGCATAAATATGCAACCTTTTTTACTAGCCAGTCCCAAATGTTTATTACAAACTTATTACAAACCAGGAATACTAAATACATCAAAATGAATAAGATACAACTAGAGGAGGTCCGATTCTTGGTTCCTCCCTGAGCTATGGAATAAATTGCCTTAAGATGCCATTGGTTCAAAACCTTTATCAAACTTGAGTGTGTCAGAGTTCCTTAAGGGCCTCAATAGGACTCAGGCAGTGCTCACACCCAAGTTACATAAATAGAATAGGGACAAGTGCAGTGTGGAAATGCTAGTCCCCATGTGTCCAAGTTCAGAGGGAGCTCATGGGTCCCAAGGCAAGGCTCACATGAGGGGGCAGAACTTAAGTATAAGAAGAAAGTGAAAAGTGCAGGAACTAAGTTCTAAGAGCTGAGGGAATAAAGGAGAGGGAAAAAGGTGATGGGAGACAGCCATTAACACTTCAAAAAGTTGATAATTTCACACCAAGGGGGCTGGGAACTGGGAATCTATTGCAAGGAGCCTATACACTTAGGTATGCATTAATTCTGGGCATGCACAACAATAGGGAGTGCTGTCATGCTTGTAAATCAAACAGAACACACAACATATAAGGGTACATGAGGCTTATGATCCTAGGAGGACAAAATTTGGGTTATGCTCAGAAATATTTGATGTTGTCATGCACCAAACAAACTATAAGTATTAAACACATTGGGGTAGGGATTTAGGATTCACAGGTTATCATACATTGATTCAGAAAAGGGGCAGGGAAACTACAACATGCTAAATAATGGTACTGGATTGAATACAAACAGTAGGCAGACAAGAATGCAAAAAATTAGTAAATAAGCATGTTGTTGTTGGTGTTGAAAACTTAATTAGAACATACCCGTCAAAGAAGCAAAGTGCAGTAAAGAAAAGAAGTAGGACTTCGAAATACAGCCTTGGCTTTCAGCCGGCTAAACAGGCAACAACACAAGTAGTAAAGCAAGAGAGAGTATGTGAGTTCAAAACTAAAAGTGTTCCTGTTATTAAAGAGAAAAAGCACCGGGTATTTATAGTTTTTTTTTGAAATTGAGTAACAAAGGGGTAATACGCTACAAACATGGAATAAATCATGATTCAGAATCAATTTTACAAGTGATTGTCCTTAATTAAGGGGTCACTTACTTAACGGGCAGTGACAAGTTAAAAATAAGGAAAGCAATCAATTAAAAAGGTAGGCTGACAGTTGCCATAAAAGAAGTAATAAAATAACAAGTAAGCAATTCGAGTCTAGGTACAGGGATACTCTAATTTTGGAAAGGATTTAGTAAGACAAAACAGGAAAAGAAATTAATTAACCTTAATAGGCAAGTGAAATTAGAATTTCACAAAGGAAAAGTATAAATTTAGTCACGAGTTTGAAAATTAGCCAGAGAAGGAGACTCAGCATATAAATAGGGTGCACAAACATTATACATGCGAGGCCTAGTCTGTTGGCCAGGGGAAATAGCACAAAAATTCAATAGACATCAACACTCGAAGCATGATAGTTCAGTAGGTCATGTCATATTGAGTCAGTAGCAAAGAAACATAGAATATCAAAGCATGTGAAGATCTCACAATAGCAGGTGAGGAAAACCCCTTTTGAAAATTAGGGTTTCAAACATATTTGAGTTTTAGAGATGATAGAAAACCAGAGTCAAAAGAATCATACAAAGGAATAAGGGATAGAGAACTTCAAATCGAGTCATGCATTTAAGCGAACAGTCTCAAACCCAAAACCATAAGATTTTCAACAATAGAAGGGTTTTTTTTAAAAAAAAAAAGGATAAACAGACAGATCAGACAAAACTTAGGCAAAAAAACATTCATTTAATAAATAGTCAAAAGAAATTAGGGGTTTCAACATGAAAATTCAGGTAGAAGAACGATATAAGCAAACATTACCAAACATGTCCCAGAATCAGAGAAACGTTTTGAAATATCTTAACAGAAATCCCTAATCAAAAAGATAGGAGGTTTTGAAAGCAGAGTTTAAAAAGAAAATTTGAGAAAAACGCTTAGAAGTTCAAACAAAACATTGACCTGAAATAGATCTAAAAAGAAATCGAAAGAACCTTAAAGGTTAGGGTTTCAGCAGAACCCCAAGTGGTGAGAAATACTTTGAAAATCAATGATCTAAGCAAGAGAGTCAAGAATTTGACTCGAATAGCCATGGCTGGCTGGAGAAAAGGTCGAAGAATAGTCATGAACTGAAATTGAATAAGGCTTGTACAGAGATCTTTCAAGATCTAGCCTTGAGACCAAAAGAATCGAACACATATAAGCCATGTGGGTTGATACAGGTCTCCTGATAACCTTGGAAGCCATAGATTTGGGAGGTATTAGGGTTGTAGTTGATGGCGGAGGCTAGGGTTTGAGAGGGTTTTAGAGAAGATTGAGAGAGGGAAAGGGGTTCAGAGGTGGCGGAGTGTGTGAAATGGGGCGGGGTAAGAGGTCGTTTGAGATTAAAAATGGAAAGGACTGGTATTGGCCGTTGATATAAATGATCAACGGCCAGGTCTAAAAGGGTTAGGTAGGGGATCCGGGTTGGGTTGTTCAAGTGGGTTGTGGGTCGGTTTGGATGGGAATTGGGTTGGGAAATTGGGGTTCAGATTTGGTTTGAAATGGGGTTCAAAATCATGCTACATTTGAAATAAAATGGACTAGATTTCAAATAGCCAATTTTCCCTTATTTATTTTATAAAAATAGCAAATTGATTTCAGAAAACAAACAAAAAGCGTAAAAATGATTTATAAGCTATAATTATCCATTTAAAAATACTGGGCTTAATTTTTTTTAAAGTATAAACGCAATTAAATCTTAAAAGAGGCTAGTATTGCAATTATATGCAATTTAGCTTTAAAAATACTAAATGTCTTTGTAAAAATATGCACAAAATTATATTAGCTATATTTTGGCATAAGTATGAGAATACAATAAATTAATTACCAAAATTAATAATTTCGGAAATAATTATTGGATTTTTTTGGATAAAATAGGGCAATAAATTAATTTAAAATTTTAAAAAAATTAAGAAAAAATAATAAAATATTTGGACATACTTATATATGCATACATATGTTGTTTTGAAAATATTTTGCCTATTAGAAATATACAAGAAAAAATTGGGTATCAACAGCTGCCCCTCTTTCCCCGGGAATGATGAAAGAGTTGTCGGGTAAATATATGATGGCCAATTTTGATCGAGCGAATGGTTTGAAGAAGCTTAGGCCGTGCCCTGGATTTTGAGCTACCTACATATCCCTGGTTTTACAGGAATCAAGCCATATGTAGTTCAAGATCCGTCGGCGGAGTATGCCGATGGAGACTTCTCGAGAACGGGCGCAATATCTCGGGTCGGGTGTGTGGTAGGTTTGTGGAAATGTTTGGGTTTGATATGGCTGCGGGCACCGGAGCTGGATCCTACCGGGACGGCCGTTGCATGTCAGTTTTACCTGCAAATAGAAACAATACAAGTGTATCTTGTGCATAAAATTAGATATGATGCAATTTCCCATCGGACCGTGAATGTTGCCTTCAGACGGTTAGGATGACGTCCTTAGGCCATGATTTCCTGGGCCATGAAGCATGTAATAAAGGATTCTCAGGCTATGAAATGATGCTCTTGGGCTATGAAAATAGTGCCTCCAAACCATGATGCCTTTGAATAATGATGTGCAAAAGATTGAAAGGGATCCTCAGGCCATGACATGGTATTCTCGGGCTATAAGGATGGTGCCTTCGAATAATGACACCTTCGAATAAGTTGGCGATATTTCAGCCCATGAAGGATGCAGTAGGTGCAACAATCTTTTAGCCGTGAAAATATGGCAATCTTTCAGCCGTGCAAATGTGGCGATCTTTCAGCCGTGCAAATGTAGATAAGGTGGCGATCTTTCAGCCGTGCAAATATAGATAAGGTGGCGATCTTTCAGCCGTGAATATGCAGATGATGCGGTCTTTTCGCCGTACAGATGCAGATGAGGCGATCTTTCAGCCGTGCAGATATAGATGAGGCGGTCTTTCAGCCGTGCATATGTAGTATGAGGTGATCTTTCAGGCATGCAAATGCGGATGGAGACAACATTTAGTCTCAGAAGGCAGAATGATAGCCTTAGGCAATGTAGAAAAATACAGAGGGAGACAGCGTTTATTCTTCGGAAGGCAGAATAGTAACCTTATACAATGCAAAAAAATACAGATGGAGGCAGCGTTTAGTCTTGGAAGGCAAAATAGTAACCTTATGTTGATACCCAATTTTTCCCTATGTATTTTATACACCCAAATGTTCTCAAAATAGTATATTCATGCATATATAAGCATTCCCAAGAGTTTTGGTATTTTTCCTTATTTTTTAAAGTTCTTAGAATCAATTTGTTGTTTATTTTAGTAGTTCAAAATTCAATAATTATTTCCAGACTATCATTATTGGCAAATAATTTATTTTATTCTCATATTTACACCAAAATATAATTAAGGTGATTTTTGTACGTTTTTACAAAATTGCTCGTTATTTTTAAAAGCTAATTGCATATAAATGCAATTATACCCTATTCTACGATTAATAGTATTTTATAATTGTAAAATTAGTTCTAATATTTTTTAATTAATACATATGTATTATTAATTGGTTCAACATCTTCAATTTTCCTTTAAAATCATTTTTACTATTTTTATAAAATAACAGGGGAAAACTGGCTATTTCAATTTTGGCCACATTTCATTTCAATTATAGCCTCAATCGGCCCCAATCCTAATGCCCAATTGGGCCAGCCCAATTCCAATCTAACCCAACCCCTGACCTATTAAACTAAACCCGCCCGGTTTTATATTTAATCTTGGTCGTTGATCATTTTGATCAACGGCCCCCCTTCACTCTTTCCTTTTTAATCCCACAAAACCCCTAACCCTATCTCTCATTCCTCTCATGTAGCCGCCTCTGAACCCTCTCCTTCCCTCAAACGCTCTCTAACACTCGAAACCCTAGCCGCCTCTGGCGTCTTCTCCGACTAGTTCTCACCGGAGTCCATNGGGTTTTCGAGGTCCGACCTCAAAGATGTCTGTTCAGATCTTCTACAGATCCGAGGTCCTATGGCCTCTCCGGCTCCGTTCCGACGTGTTCGAGCTTTAAAAGGCCTAGCTATAGTTCAGACCTGTTCGAGACCAGATCCTTTCCAAGCCTAAAAGCTTGTTCGAGGTTCCTTCTTCCTTTATTTTCTTAGATCTGTGATAGATCTGTGTTATACTCAAGGTTTTAAAGCTTTTCCCTAATTTTCTTTCCAAAATTAGTCTGTTTCAATTTAGGTTTTTTTCAAATCTTAAAACGATTTCCGTTTCTTCTTTTCTTCTTTCTTTGTGTGAATCTGTCTATTTATGCCATGTTTTATGAGTTTTCGCTTATGTCTAGTATCCTTTCCTCGCATGTCTTCTCCTATTTGCCGTTATTATGCATGTGCTTCTATTTGTGCTCTGTCATTTCTTCTACTGGTTTCTACAATATGTTTTTACATGTCTATCTTATGTGTTCCTTTACTATTTTCTTACTGAGTCTTATTTGCCTTTACCGGACCTGTGTTTGAGTTCTAAACCTATTTCATCTACTGTTCCTAAGTTATATGTCACTTTTTTTCTCTCCTGAACTTGCTTGCGTTCCGAGCTTTTCTTAAACCTGTTCTTTATGATTTTTCACTATGTTGCTTCAAACTTGCTATTGTATCTGTGTGCTCTGAAAGATACCTTGAGTCTGTTTCAATGATTTCCCTTCTCCTTTATGTACCCTACTCGAATTGAAACCCTAGGGTTTGCGATTTTTGCAAGTTTTGGGTTCTGTGTTGGGACTAGGGTTCTATTTAGGACCCTGGGCTCTCTCAATCTCATGCCGAGTCTATAAACTGAGCTGGAACTTTCCTTTGCTTATGATTTTGAAACTGTCTATGCCAATCTTTTCCTTCTTGTTTGACATTTGTGTGCTTATATATGAGGGTTTTTCTTTCAAAAGGGTTCTGCCAACTTGTAATTGATTCCAATTTCCTTGTTACTTATTTTTCCAATTGAACTTTTCCCCACCCTTTTCTGACTAAGTTCATTCGAACAAAGCTTTCAATTTACTGGCTGTTTGATTGATCTACTTGCCTTATTTCTCACAAATCATGTACCATAGGATTCTTGCCTTAAATAAACTCCGTGTATTTACCTGTGTTATGATACTTCGGAAAGATTTTTGATTGTTTCGCTTTCCTTAATTATCCCATGCCCGTTTGAAATCAAATCCCTTAACCAAAGGGAAATCCTATGTGATTGATTGAAAACTATTTTCTTACCTTTTTTCTTACTTGTCTTCTGCACTATTAAAAGGACTACTCTTTCTGCTCTTATACACACTTCAGAATTAAAAAAAACACATTACAGACCTCACAAACACTTCTCACAACTACACACGACACAATTGCAATACTTTCTCTACTACTACTTTCTCTACTTCTAATACTGAGCACTCTGCTCCTCTTCTCTTTTACTGTCTGAAACATTCTTGAGTTCCTTTGAACTCTCAAGTATTTGCTGAAGAACTTGAGTTTGCTCCTGCTGACTTCTGGCTGTTTACTTGCTCTTATTGTCCTGTTATTCTAGTGTTTGCAGCTGGTATGTCACTCTTAATTAAATACTGCCCCTCCACTATGTGATTATTTTACTCCTAGCCTGTTATGCTTTCTTGCACTATGCATCCACATCCTAGTCTGTTATGCTTTCTGTCCTTATGTTTCTGCACCCTTAGTCTGTTATGCTTTCTTTCTTTCCTTGTGTTTCTGTAAATGCTTCTCTATGTGAGTCCCTTCCCTTTAACCCCTTTGTATGAGAGTATAGTTCCCCAATCACTTTGCACTTACTCCTAGTTCTAAGTTCTGCCCCTCTCTTGCAAGCCATGCTTTGGGACCTTGGAGTTCCCTCTAAACTTGGATGCCTGAGGGCTGGCTATTCCGCACTGCACTATTCTAATTCTAAATGGGTACCTTGGGTTTAAGCAATGCCGGGAATTCCTAAAATTCCTTGGAACTTTGGAAACACCTTTGATAAAGAGAAGGCTTTGGGGATCTGGACCCCGGAGTCGGTTACATACATAATATTGGACATTAAGATTAAATTAGGCTGCTTGGATCTAGTTGTCAGTTTTGATGTATTTTCTTATTATTTCAGTTGATTCATTGGTTTGTAATAACTTGTATAAAACTCAGGGAATCTAGTAAAAGGGCGTGGGAGGGGTTTTTACTTTCTTGCATCAATAAAGGGTAGATATCATGACTTTAGTACTTTAATTTTCTTACTAGAAATCCTGCCTATAGGATTGTCCAATATTTCTGATTCAAAGTCACCATAGATACCATGCCTATAGGGTTTAACGTTTAATTATGATATAAGTCATCTAGAAATTCTGCCTACAGGGCTTAATGTTTAGTCATATTGCAAGTCACTAGAGATCCTGCGTATAGGACCTTAACGTTCATGTAACCAGTGCATATAGAAATCCTGCCTATAGGGAATGCATATGCGTTAGGCAAACTATAGGGTAATCGAATAATCACTTTTTCTTACCAGTTCTTAACAAGCTTTTAAAAATCAAAATATAAATATCATGCCTATAGGATTTCGCATCAAACTCGTCTGATTCTTCTTAAGCAATAACAATCTGTTAACCGATCCTTAACGCGTTAATGTTTTCAGCCTTAATCTTTTGACAAAACTCTTTTGAATCAGTATACATTTGAGTTCTTCAAACTACCACCTTTGCTGAAATGGTTTCTTTCTAAAATTCTGCCTAAACATTTTCCAACTATGTTTTGGTCTTCCTAAAATTGTCTTTAAAACAGTACTGCAGCTTACTCTTTCCTTAAGTATTTCTGACTCTGGAATTCCTTCTATGGTTTACACTCATGATTCTTTTAGAATTTATTTCTAAAACTAACTACAGTCTGTACTTTCCGGCATCAGACTAATTTTTTGAAACCAGTACTTTTCTAAATCACTTGCTTAAAATATCTTAAGTTCTGACAAGTGGATCCAAGTTGCCTAATGCGGGCTTCCTGTCTAAACGTATGTATTGAACCAATCCGCCCGCTGCTTAATTTTTAATTTTTAAAGACCAAACCAGTGTGTAAAGGCATGCCAAACTATATGTTATCTGATTTATGGGGTTTATGTGAGCCTTGCCTGTTTGTTTGTTCATTCCCCCTACTTGTTACTTGCTTTTTGAATGTCGATTAGAATTTTTGTCCTTTAAACTCCATAAAGGCCCCATCCCTTTC